>SKCR01010147.1:600000-751461 GCA_019454045.1 Zanthoxylum bungeanum | reverse complement strand
ATCCGATTATCAAATCCGATCGAATTGAGTTGGTCTGGTTCGATGGATTTCGGATCGGATCGGATAAAATCTGATCCGATCCGATCCGCTCGAAATTTTTTTAATTTAATATGCAAAACGAAGTCGTTACATATTAAATAAATAAAAATTCGAATTATTTTGGATCGGATTTTATCCGATCCGATCTGCTCGATTTTTTTGACTCAAAAGCAAATTATGTGTACCGAATTCGGATCGGATCGGACCAACCCGATCTGAAATCATCATATTTCGGATCGGATTGGTCCGATCCGATCAGAATTCAAATCGGATCGAACCAATCCGATCTGATAATTATCGGATCGGATCGAGTTCGATAACATGATCCGGTCCGAACAAATCAAATATTTCAGAGCATTTCGGATCGGATCGGATTCTGATTCGGTTCGATCTGATCCGAATCCGATAATGCCGAGGACTAATAATTGGTGTTATGTTACTTTCTGCCCCTCATCATACTAATCACAGCTCTATCACTGGACATTTCACCATGAAGCTGAGGCCTGATACAGCTTCTTTGCTGGCTAATCCCATCACAGATGAGGAAATCATCCAAGCCCTACACTCCATCCCTGATAACAAAGCTCCGGGGCCGGATGGGTTTTCCTCTTTTTTTCAAAAAAACTTGGAGTGTGGTTGGGAAGGACTTCCTTAGTGCCATACATTCTTTCTTTACCGATGGTTACCTGGCTAGATGTGTTAACTCTACTGCTATATCCTTGATCCCGAAGGTTGAGAGTCCTAAGAGTTTAAATGATTATAGACCCATTTCTTGTTGTAATGTCTTGTACAAATGTATATCAAAAATCATTAGCAACCGAATCAAAGGAGCACTCCCAGATATTATTGGTCTAACTCAAGGGGCCTTTGTTCCAGGAAGACTTATCTCAGACAATATCCTGCTATCTCAGGAGCTGTTGAGAAATTACCATTTAGAAGGTCCAGCCCAATGTGCAATCAAAGTGGACCTTTGAAAAGCTTTTGACACTTTGAGTTGGGATTATATCTTCAAGGGCCTTCAGGAGATGGGTTTCCCTCCAATGATGATTCAATGGATTTCCAGCTGCATCACTGCCCCTTACTTCTCAGTTAATATTAATGGAGAGCTGCACGGTTATTTCAAATCATCTAGAGGGCTTCGACAGAGAGACCCTCTTTCTCCTTATCTTTTTGTCATTGTCATGGAAGGGTTGAATGGGGTTCTGCGGAAGCTCTCAAATTCCACGCAGTTTAATTACCATTGGAGATGTAAGGATTGCAGTATTAAACACCTTTGCTTTGCGGATGATCTTATTCTCTTTGCCAAAGCTGATATTGTTTCAGTCTCTCTTCTTATGAAAGCTTTCTATGAGTTCTCTGACAGTTCTGGCCTTCAATCCAACAAGGGAAAAAGTATGGTTTTCATTTCAGGGGTCTCTGATATTGTTAGAGAACAGATTGTAGCAATTACGGGCTTCCCAGAGGGATCCTTGCCAGTGAGGTATCTTGGGGTTCCATTGATCACTACAAGATTAAAGCAAAGGGACTGTCAACCCCTTGTGGAAAGAATTATGTCTAGGGTCAAGTCATGGACAGCAACCACCCTTTCTTATGCTGGGCGATTACAACTCTTTAAATCTATTTTGTTTTCCATTCAGGTATACTGGTCTTCTCTTTTTTGCTTGCCCCGATCCACCCTAAAGAAGATGGACAGCACTATCTATGCCTTTCTTTGGAAATGATCTTCTTTGTCTACCTCTGGGGCAAAGGTAGTGTGGGCAAAGGTGTGTCTCCCGAAGCAGGAAGGAGGGTTGGGGATTATGCGGTTAAAGGATTGGAACAAGGCGGCAACTATTAAACATATCTGGAGGTTATTAACAGTTGACACTTCCATATGGACTTCATGGATTCACAAAGTTCTCTTGAAAAGGAAGCCTTTCTGGCTGGTGCAATCTAGCAATTACTCTTCTTGGTGCTGGAGGAAGATGCTGCAAAGCCGCTCATGGTGCCGTGGTTTTATTCGCTCAAATATAGGAGACGGCAAAAACACTAATTTGTGGCTGGACAATTGGCTCCCACAAGGGCCCCTCCATTATCTCTTCTCAAGCAAAACAATAGCTAGCATTCGGCTTCCATTAGATGCTAAGGTATCTGAAATTATCAGCAATGGTGCATGGAACTTCCCGAATGGTGATACTGAGTTAGATGATTTGTGGCCTACTATAAACTTCCTCCCCCGTATACACTGTAAGGATGAGTTACTTTGGAATAATAGCCCTAAGTTCACTATTAAAGCTGTTTGGGAAGCTATCCGAGCTAGGGGAACTGCTTCAGCTTTGCATCACTCCTTTTGGTTCAAAGGCCACATTCCTCGTCATGCGTTCATCCATTGGTTAGCTTGCTATGGCCGATTACAAACAACGGATAGACTTGTCAGCTGGGGCATTCCAACTACGAGATCATGTATGCTCTGCAAGGAGCTTGAAGAATCACACGATCATCTATTCTTCAGATGTAATTTTGCAGATGAAGTTTGGATGATTGTCAGAGCTAAAACCTTTACAGAATGGCCTCATCACTCCATTTGGCACCTCACCAATTGGACTGCCAAGTACGCTAACAGGAAAGGCAATATTGAAGACACTATAAGGAGATTAGCGCTGTCAGCCACAACATACGCAATTGGCATGAAAGAATAGTCGAACTTTTGATCAAAAAGCTAGACCAAGTTATGAAGTTGCTAGAAGCATTGTCAATACCATTCGTGAAAGACTGCTTTTCATATGCTCTGAGCATGCGGTGAAGATACCCACCCATGTTCAGAATACTTGGAGTCTGAAAACCACGTAATTTGCATGGCTTCGCAATCTGCATGGAGGAGTGTCTTTCTTTTGGGCCTTGGATCTGTGGGTTTTGGGATGCACTACTCCGGAAAGTAAGCTTCAGTAAGGGCATCACTGGATCATTATTCCTAGTTTTTTTTATCTTATTTTCCATTTCTGTTGTTTCTATCTAAGCCTTTTTGTGGTTTTTGTTTTGGGCTTTTAGGCCGTTTTTTTTTTTTGCTTTCATCCGAGAGTTGTATCTTTAAGGCCTTGGCCTTCGTTTCTTGTATTTCAAGGGGGATGCCCTTTGTAATCTTGTAATTTTTTTCTTTCTTTTCAATATATACTTTACCTTTTCCAAAAAAAAAAAAAAAAAAAAAAAAAAAGCCTTATTTTATTTTAAACCAAGAAAACAAATATATTTACTAGAATTCCAACCATTATTATCGCGCATTACACGTGCTAAGCTAACTTTAACTTAACATGCGCATTACACATGTTGATGATCGAATTTACAAAAATAGTTATGTCCCACCATTATTATCGATCTACCGGGATTTTATTCTACTAGATCCATATCACGCTGTAGCAGTTTATGATTTTTTGGTCGAGTGGTGTCTGCAGGGACAGTACATTTCGCAAGAGCTTTCATTTTCGTACAAGGCGTTCTGGAGGAAATGCACATAAATCTTCTCTTGAAAGGGCAACGATGTGACAAGAAAGACAATTAGTTGCAATAGATCCAACAAATTATTAGTATTAACTTGAAGTTTTGATAATTAAACATGAAAATAAGATATTAAATATTAAAATGAGCATTAAACATTAAAAATGGACACTGAACATGGAAAATACGAATTTATTACCATGTATAGCATTAACATGAAAATTTAGATATTAAATATGAAAATTAGGGGTATAAACATGCAAAATAGACCAACATGAAAATTTATTAGCATTAATATGAAATTTATGGCATTAAACATGAAAATAGGACATTGAACATGAAAAATTTTCAGACGTGACATAAGATTTTGACATTTCATACGTGTACTATTGCTCGTCTAAAATTTCATAACATTAACATGCAAATTTGAATATTAACATGAAAACTATGACGTTAAACATGAAAATTTATGCATTCTCTTGAAAATTTAGGTATTAAATATGAAATTTAGGATATCAAATATAAAAATTATAAAATTATTGTCTTATGAGCATTGACTTGAAATTATCGGTATTAAACAAGAAATTAGGGCATCAAACATGGAAATTTTAAATTTATTGCACCGTATAATATTAATATGAAAATTTGGACATTAAACATCCAAAATCGGAAACATAAAATTTTATTAGCATTAACATGAAATTTAGGATATTGAACATGAAAATAAGATATTGAACATGAAAAAATATTTTTACACGTGACATAAGATTTGACATTTCACACATGTATTATTGCTTACCTGAAATTTCATACATTAACATAGAAATTTGGATATTAAACATGAAAAGTAAGACATTAAATATGAAGATTCAGGCGTTAAATATAAAATAGGGCATTAAACATGAAAATTTACTTTAGACATGATTTAATATTGATTTGACATAAAACCAACTAAGCCCTACTTTCTTTTATCTCTTGAATGATCCACTCGATCTCCTTTGTTGTTGAGGAATTTCTCATAACTAAGTCAATGACATTTTTTGTGTCAGATTCGATAATGAAAGCCGAAAATTTCTGGATCCCAAACAAAATAGCTTCAGCTTCTGTCCCCTGAATATCCTCAGTAAAAGGGATCACTCTAGTTCCAGCACCAATAATCGAACTGTTACAATCTCTCATCACCATACCCTTCTCAATGTTTAAAGTCACATATACTTTAATCTTAAGATAACCTACTGGTGGAGGCTGTCACTCACGCCAATTCAGCTGTTTCTTATCTCAGCCATTGTTATCCCCTTGATTCTGGAGACAGTTAAAATAATAATAATAATACTAATAACAATAATAATGTTGACGGCTGATTTTGGTTTCAGGGGCAATAAGGGTTTTTGCTTCTGGCGGGAAAAGAAGTCAGACCGAACACCTCAATCGTGTCGATATCATGGTGGTAACTGGCCAATAAACTTCTCCTCACAAAGGCTAGCCGTCTGACCGGCGTAAACACACACGTATAACGCAAGCGCACGTATCGTTCAAGTAGTATAAAAATATCGATCCCACGAGGACTTAATTCCTACTGTTGTTATTAATTATTGAATCTATTTATTTACAGATATCTAATTAAATAGAGAAGAGAATGATTGTTTGATTGATTGAAAGTGGTTTTACAAAATAAATAAATAAATAAAAAGACAAAAGAAAATACTAAGGAAAATAACAAAAGACACAAAGATCTAGGGTCGTGAATCATTCTAATATCATTTAAAAGATGAAGTGGTTATTTTATGTTTGTGTAATAAATCAGTTTACTAACCTGGAACACTAAATTATGCAAAAGCCTCTGTCGATGGTCAGACGCAAATACCCAGTTTAACCAAATTGAACCATATGTCTATGTCAACCAAATTATCTGGATTCATTAAGTTTAAGTTCCAATTATGGCTACCCCCGCCCGACAGGTATATTCCTATCCTGTAAGGAAATCTATTAAAGGGTTATCTATCCTCAAGGAAGATCGTGGGCTATTAAGTCTAAGGCTGAAACCTAAAATCCCTATGTCTAGTTCATTTTAGATTTACCACATCAATCTTATTGGTGATCAGACAACTAGAAGCATTAAGCTTAAGACTTAATAAGTAAACCTTTAAATTACCCAAACTATAAAATAACCCCTTATAAACCGGTGATATTAGAATTCATCACGACCCCAGATAACTAACACATAACTAGGGCTAGTAACAACTTAAAAGTAAAAGACATAAAGTAAAAATACTGAAAAGTAAAAGACATAAAGTAAAACTGAAAAGTAAAATAAAATAAAATGCTAAGGTAAAAGGAATTACTTTTACTACTACTAATTTAGATATCTCCCATAAAATAATATATAAACTTGTGATATTATTTTACCAACCGACCAATCTGGCGGTATCCTGATTAAGTCAAATTAAGTCCAACCAGCCATATAGGCGGTAATATTTGTCCATAATCCAGCCATAAAGGCGGTACCAAAATAAATTTACCAACCGACCAATCTGGCGGTATCCTTGATTAGTCAGGTTTAAACCAGATTAAATTGAATTGCCAACCGACCAATATAGCGGTATCCTTTATTAATCAGTATTTTAAATAGTGAATATATTATTTTTAAGGGAGATTAATCTAAATAGTAATAGTAAAAGAATTACCTTTCACCATAGCTGGGGAAGTTACCTCCTCATTACTGAAAAGTAAAAACTGAAAAATTAAAGAAAGAAAAGTATTGTGCGTAAAAGTAAATTGCGGAAAGTAAAAACTGAAAAGTAAAGAAAAGAAAGTGCGAAACTGAAAATTAATTACTGAAAACTAAAAATAAACAAACTAGATACAATCTTCTTATTTATTCATTAAGAATTTCAAAGAAGAAAGTATGAATTTTACAAATGAAATGGCTTGGTATTTATAGGCAAAATTTTGCCACCATCAAATCATCAATCAATTTCTCCACCAATTACATTATTAATTTCTCCACTAATTACTCCACCAAATCCATAATTGCTCCAATAATTTCTTATCTTGTTTGGTGTTAATTTGATAATTTTTATTAATTATTAATTAATTAATATTTTGCTTTGAAAATGATTGATAATGACTTTTAATAATTACACTCCACATACTTCTGGATGGTTCATCAATTTCGGTCATGAAATCATCAGAATTCGAAAATATTTTCTCTTTCAAAGTTGTAGACCTTTGAGTCTTCTTTAATCTGGCACTTAAATCAGCTCAATCCGATATCTGAGTAAAAAGTTATGCCTAAAATACGACAGATGCACAAAACTGGAATTTCCAAAACTGCACTTCGTCAAAACGCCCTTTCAAGTTTTCAATCTCCAAAATTAAAATATCAAGTCCAATAATTGCCCTTATTTGATCCATATTTCGTCCTAAATGATTTCATTAAGACCCGATATTATTTTATCTGCAAAATAAACTAAAACACATCAAAACGTTCATCAAACCCGAAAAACTAAACAAAATATTAAGTAAAAGAGGCGGTAAATATTGATATATTTTCCGGTCATCACCGTCACTCCATCATGAGTACTGTTCTTTTTATATAGTTCCGGGCACCAACTTGCATACTCGTTGGAACCGAGAACTAGGGGACAGATGTTGGCGGTATTTTCAGGCCCTATGATATTTAAGCAGTACGACAGGGGTAAAAAGGTAATTCTCTTCTTGGTCAAGATCATTAAATGTCGACCCGACCACTAAAAGCCAACAGTAAGGGACCAAGCACTTTATGATCAGTAACCGACCACTCCAGACCGGATGGTCGGGCGTTATCAGATCGATAACAACATTCTCAGTTCAAATGACCATTGTGACCGACCTCATGAAGACCGAGAATATGGTGAGATATGCTCCAGAAGATAAGACATCTTATTTTTACAGATAAGAAGATAAGTTATCCTACTTTCATGGGGAAAAATTGATAAGTCAGAGTCCTAATATGATAAATGAAGATAATGTAGTTTCGATTAAGAATTCTTATGGGAAAATGAAAATCGTTTCTTTGCTATTATAAATAAGAGGGGAAAGCGTGCTTGTAAGGTATAGTTGAGAAGAGAACAAGAGAGAATTAGACTTGTAAACACAAAAACATATCAGAGAAACCTATTTCGATAATAAAACATTGTTCGTTCTGTGCCCGTGGATGTAGGTTGGATCTGATCCGCCGAACCACGTTAAATCTCTTTGTTGATTGGTGTATTTATCTATCTTTTGTCAAATTTGCTTTTGGTTTCCCATAAACAAATTCACAGTTGGAGAATGATTGTCTCGGGAGTAAAAAATCATTATTGCCCCTGAGACCAAAATCAGCCGTCAACAAATAATATTCTAATTATATTTAATTGTACAGGATGTTGTATAAAATGTTGTGTGAATATCATTGTTGAATTTTAATCATTACAAATAATTGACCTTTATTATAAGAAAAAGAGTTATAAGAACTCTTTATCAACTCGAATTTTGTTGATTTTATTTATTGTAATTTCTACGTACCCACGGGAGTAATATGCAGCCGGCAACCGCTAACGGCTAGTTGGGCGGACTGACCCTCCAACGGTCACCAGCATGATCGTCGACGACTTCAAATTGATTTTTAAATTTTAAAAATAGGAAATTATCACGTATAATTTCACTAAAGTCTAGAAGGATGTGATTTTTTAAAATTTCCATATATCCATTTTAGGTTATTAAAAGAAATTTTACACTCAAATTATGTCATTTTTCATAATTAATTTTGGGGTATAAAAAAAGGTTGGTATTTTGACTTTTCCCATAGAATAATGTTGTTGGTTCACATGCATGCAGAACATGCATAGAGCTGCACCAAATGCAGCTGGCATGCTTTCCACCGAAAGCATGATGAAGACATCTTCAACTTGCCAAATGAGAAGCTGGCAGAAGCTGTCAAACCGCGTGTTACTGCAGCACGCGGTTTGGATATTATAAAAGGAGCCTTAGAGCTCAGTTATTAACATCCTAAAATGTGTGTGTAAGCTCCAAGTAGAGAGTTTGAGAGTGTGTGAGGTTTTTTGTTAAGTTTCTAGTTGTAAACTTGAATTTTATTCTTGTAGTAATAAAATTACAATTCGGTTTTTCCTCAAATACACTCTAAAGTGATCGGTGAATCACAACAAGTGGTATCAGAGCTTTGGTTCTTCATTGGGATCGAAAAACCGAAGAACGGAGTTTGGTTCGGAAAATTCGAGTTCCAGAAAAGTTGTCAAAAATTCCTTTTGAGGGTACCAACAGCTAGTTCACGTCGAGACGAGCACGGTGGTATTTTCCGACGACCGAACCGACGTCCACAGCCTCCGCACGCGCCGCACGTGCCAGGCAGAGAGATCTTCATGTGCCTCACTCGCAGACACGCTCCGCGCGTGTGGCTGAAGGTTGAAGACTATCCGCGTGGCTGCCACGTCAGCGCCACGTCACGCCCAGTCAGCGCACAGTCAGCGCCTCGTCAGCGCCCAGTCAGCAGACACGTCAGCCGCCACGTCAGCCGCCACGTCAGCCACCACGTGTCTGCCACGTCAGCAAACCGGTCCCACCTTGCCACGTCAGCACTGCCACGTCAGCAGCCTGGTAAATTTCATTTAGCCCCCTGAAGTTTTGAAATTTACAGTTTTGCCCCAAAACTTTTAGGAATTTACAAATCAGCCCCTGTGTCGGATTTAGACCAAAGAAGTGTCTATTCCACCATTTTCGACCGTTCCGGACGCAACGGTGACCTCGGATTTGTGAAATTCAGCCCCAATTTTATTGTATTTACATTTTAAACTTTAAAATTTAAAATGGAAATTGGAGATTCGTCTTCTGGTGCAATGATTAAATTGGCTGCAACTAATTACTCCCTCTGGAGACCTCGGATGATAGATTTCTTGCATTGCAAAGATTTGTTTGATGTCATCGAGTTGAAGGGAGTGAAACCAGAGTCTGTTAAGGAGTATGACTGGAATAAACTCAACAACAGAACTTTGGGTCAGATTAGGCAGTGGATCGGTCACAATGTCTTCCACCACGTAGCACAGGATTCAGATGCTTACGGGATGTGGATAAAGTTGGAAGACATGTTCCAGGCCAAGACAGCTCGGAATAAAGCCATGTTAATGAGGCGTTTGGTGAACCTGAAGCTACGGAGTGGAACTTCCGTTGCGGAACACACCAACGAGTTCCAGAGCCTGGTGAACCAGTTGTCTGCCGTAGACATGCAGCTGGGAGATGAAGTTCAAGCCCTCTTACTACTCAGTTCCCTTCTTGATAACTAGGAGACATTGGTGGTTACTCTCAGCAATTCCGCTCCATGAGGTAAAGTTACCATGCCTATGGTAAAAGATGCCCTGTTGAATGAGGAGTCCAAAAGAAAAGATGTTGGCTCAGAACAGACAGAAGCCTTCGTCACAGAGACTCGAGGAAGACATCAAGGAAGAGACGGAGAGAGAGGCAGAAGCACAACCAGGGGTAGATCCTCAGATGGAAGGAAACCTACCTATAAGTGCTACCATTGTGGCATTGTAGGCCACCTAAAGAAGAATTGCCGAAAACTGCAACGAGAGCAGAGAGAAGGCAATCACCAGCCGAAGAATGACGAATGAGAGACACTGGTCGTTGTCCAAGCAGATGTAGCAATATGCTCCATACAGGAAGAGACATGCCTTCACAACGTAACCCAAGATGTTGAGTGGGTGGTAGATACTGCAACATCCTACCACGTCACTCCTCACAGAGATTTCTTCACAACATACAAAGCATGAGACTTTGGAGCAGTGAAGATGGGAAATATCAGTTCCTCTGGGATAGTAGGAATGGGTGATATTCAGTTGCGGACAAATGTCGGGTGTACATTGACCTTGAAGGATGTCCTGCATGTTCCAGAACTTCGGCTGAATGTACTCTCGGGGATAGCTCTTGACAAACAGGGCTATGAAAATCACTTCAGAAATGGCACATGGAGAATGACAAAAGGTGTCATGGTTGTCGCCCGAGGACATGCTTGCGGCGCACTATACAAGACTCATGTGAAGATTTGTGCAGACAGCCTCAAAGTAGCTGAAAAAGAGGCTTCTCAAAATATGTGGAACCGGAGACTCAGACACATGAGTGGGATAGGGTTGTCTACCCTGAACAAGAAGGAGCTTACCAAGGATGCTGCACGAGGTCCTTGCAACCACTACTCAATTGGTAAGCAACGCAGAGTCTCATTTGATTTCTCTTCAGAGAGAATATCAGAGTTGCTCAGTCTGGTGCACTCTGATATTTGTGGTCCATTGGAGGTTGATTCATTAGGTGGTAACAAATATTTTCTGACTTTCATTGATGATGCTTCACGGAAAATCTGGGTGTATTTCCTCAAGACGAAGGATCAGGTCCTAGATCAATTCAAGTTGTTCCACGCCATGGTAGAGCATGAAACAGGGAAGAAACTGAAGTGCCTTCGCACAGACGATGGAGGCGAGTACAGTTCCAGAGGGTTTGAAGCCTACTGCTGGAGACACGGGATTCGACATGAGAGAACTGTTACACACACACCACAACATAATGGTGTCGCTGCGAGAACGAACTGCACCATTATGGAGAAAGTCAGAGGAATGATCAGTATGGCTAAGCCGCCAAAGCCATTCTGGGGAGAAGTTGTTCGTGCTGCCTGTTACCTGATCAACAGATCACCAACTGAACCGTTGAACTTAGAGATTCCGGAAAAAGTGTGGTCTGGTAAGAATCCCTCATACACTCACCCTAGAGTATTCAGTTGTTTAGTCGTTGTATATGTATCCAATGAGCTCAGGGAGAAGCTCGATGCAAGGACAACTCCATGTATATTCCTAGGCCATGGAGATGAAGAATTTGGATACAGACTATGGGATCCGAAGGTGAAGATGGTCATCAGAAGCCAGGAAGTAGAGTTTCTCGAAGTCCAGACAATTGAAGACATTGAAATGCCTAGAATGTCTTCCAATTCCAGTGCCAACAGAAATCCAGACCCAGCACCAGCACGATTGGCCACAGATATGGTGCACGAGGAAATTCCAGAAGCAGAACCAGAGGAGGCAGATAGAGATGTTGAGCAGGGGGAGACACAGCCTATTCCATCGGAGATAACAGAAGAAAGTGTTGAGCAGGGGGAGCCGCAACCCACTCCACTAGAAGCTGCAAGATCATTCACAGAGATGGATGATGATAGACCTCCTGAAACCAGTGGACCTCAGACAATAAGATCTGAGCGAGGCAGGATTCCATCAACCAGATATCCTGGATCCGAATATATTTTGCTTACTGATGTGGGGAGCCAGAGAGTTTCCCAAAGGCAAGAAAGCACTGAGGAACAAATGGGTGAAGAAACATGGCAGCAAAACTGTGCAGAGACACAACAGAAGATTATTGTGCAGAGACGCAGTGGATTGTACTATGCAGAGACATAGCAGGAGAATACTGTACAGAGATGCAGTGAAATGTGCTGTGCAGAGACACAGCCGACATGTCCATAAAGGAACGATGATCGGGACAAGCTAGAGTTGTGCAGAGACATAACCAGGATAGCTGTCAGATGATACAGAGAACTATGATTGGCTTGATCCCAACTCAGGGTACGTAGGCAGTCATACAGATGCAGCCAGGGGAGGATCCTTTGGAGGATCCGATTTGGATGATTGATGGTCGGCTCAGATTTTGGAGAAATCTTCACCGAGGGGGAGATTTGTTGGTTCACATGCATGCAGAACATGCATAGAGCTGCACCAAATGCAGCTGGCATGCTTTCCACCGAAAGCATGATGAAGACATCTTCAACTTGCCAAATGAGAAGCTGGCAGAAGCTGTCAAACCGCGTGTTACTGTAGCACGCGGTTTGGATATTATAAAAGGAGCCTTAGAGCTCAGTTATCAACATCCCAAAATGTGTGTGTAAGCTCAAAGTAGAGAGCTTGAGAGTGTGTGAGATTTTTTGTTAAGTTTCTAGTTGTAAACTTGAATTTTATTCTTGTAGTAATAAAATTACAATTCGGTTTTTTCCTCAAATACACTCTAAAGTGATCGGTGAATCACAACAAATGTCTCAATCGATTTTGCACAAAATCGATTGGTATACTCACACCCAAAATATTTGCTCGGCATCTCAAGAAATCAATAACAACATTGTTTGATGAAGTAATGGAAAATTGTATCTGATCAACCCACCCGATTTTAAAACCACTGTACTTCCTTGTTGCACTACATTTACTAAATCTATCCAACACCTCTGAATTTCTATCTAAAAGATTTGGTTGAATGTAATTGATGGGAACTTCTTGATCATCATAATGAAGATGATGTGAGTGTTGATGAATTAGCTGAATGTTATTTTCATTGTAGAGGATGGAACAAATTATAAAGATAAGCAAGAGAAGTGAATGGACAACACAGGAATTACTAGGATCTGGGAAGAAACTCATTAACCATAACCCATATGAACAAAGAAGCCAACATGCTTCTTTCTCTCTTCATCTCTCTTTTTGAAAGATCAATGCCCTACACCTAGTGTTTGGATACGGAGAAAAGTAGTCTGGCAGAGGTGGGAAAAATGGGCTACTAAATGGCTTGGTATGTTTTCAACCAGATAAAAAGTCACCCTCACAGCCTTTTTTTTATGCGCTTATAATACCAATCTTAATGATAAAATTTTGTAACCTAATCAAACTTAATAATAATAAGTGTGCAAAATAAATAATGGTAATTAAGCAAATTAAGTAATTTCAGTTACTGAAAATATAATAATTATTAATTTTTTTTAACATGTCCAACAAATAAATTCGTGTAACTCCTCAAAACATGAAAACCAATTTTTATAAAAATTCTTATTTACAACAGGCCCTCTGTCTCACCTGTAGGAGCAAAAGTATACCTATCAATGAACTATGAGAAATTTGGACTTTCAATTCATCCTGAAGATCACATATCTCCAGATCACTCACTTAATGACTTCCAATTATTTGGAGACTTCAAAATCTATTTTCTGTCAGCAAATGATGGTGATCAAAATGAATACAAAGTCATAGCCTGGTTTATTTGTCAATTTCTTTCCCATAGACTATTGAGTATTGACATAATCAGCAAACGCTTTAAGATGGGACAAATCAGCAAACGCTTTTAAGATTGGACAAATCAGCAAACGCTACCTCATTACACCAAAATCAAACAAAGAGTAAGGGTTAATAAACCAATAGTCAAGCTCATATAGGACAAATGGATCATAACATTCCACCATGTTTCCTAGTCATGATGCCCATGCATGCTAAGTTTTACCCTAGTCCATCTTGTCCTACAAATCCATAGGTATAATTCATCTTTCAAAAACTAGCTTGCAATGAGAGGTAGTACTAGCCAATCTCATACTTGGTCAATATATGACAAATGAGCACAACAAATATCATCCTGAACAACAATTTCAGTTGAAACACTATGCCACTGAAACTGAAATACACCATTTCCATTCACTCCGGTATTTGGATTCGATTCAATAATTTGGGCCAAAATATGGCTTTATTGTCATCGGTTTTTGTCGAATCAGAACAAGTGATTGTTAAGATTCAGGCGTGTTAGTTCCATTTTTATATTTGGCAATGTCCGTAACAAAATAAGTTCTATTGAATTGTAATAAGACTTGAAGAACTTGGAGTAATTGGACTGGTATTTGGTAAAGCTGAAGTAAATTTTGTTAATGCTGCGTTCATTGAAGCGTTTGAACATGTGGTGTTAGTGACACGTTCGATGTTGGGTTCGAACAAAATATCCCATAGAGAAACGTTCATGGTGTGTTCGACTAAGTGTTCAAACGAAACATTCCAAAGAGCAAGCGTTCGTGGTGCGTTCGAACGAACCTTTCCTGAGAGCACGTGTTCGTGTCGCGTTTGAGTGACGTTCAAACGCCCGTACGGAACTGAGTTATTTTGGACGCGTTTTTAACCTAATTTGGTATTGGGAAGCCTCTTTTTTTACCTTACATATGTAAAGAAAATATAGCCAAACATAATACATTGAGCCAATAACTTATATAGCTTTTCAACCTTCATGTTCGTCACTTTGAAGCCTCTTTTGAATCTTATGTCTTTGTTTCCCTGGTGATTGAGATCTTTGTTAAACCATTAACACAAATCAAAATCCAATTTCCTAAACCTTCAGAGTTTTCAAGGAGGAAGATTGGCAGTCGGAGTTCCGACTTTCAGAGTTGCAGAGTTGATTCACTCAGAGACTTCAAAGATTTTGAATAAAACCGTGTGATAGGGCTCGAGGAGTTCTCCAAGTTCTTGCAGTCTAGAGGTACTAGAGTCAATGGAGTTGCTTCTATAGGTCTTTTACCATCATTGTAAGTTTTTCTCTTTATAGTGGATTTGGGCTGGTAAACGACATACCCGGAGTGATTTTTTTCTCGCACGAGTTTTCTACTTCATCAACAAATTATTGTGTTGATTTGTGTGGCTGAATTATTTTTTACATTGTTTTAATATTTTGCATTAATATTTTGTTACTGTTAGAATAAGGGTGAGTGTTGGGAAATCCATAATAACAGTAATTAAGACTTGTCTTGATTATTGTGTTAAATTCCGCATAGGGTCAGAATCTTGAATAAATACGAATTTCAAGGCGGGAGCACACACTTTGAATTTTAATGAGAGTGTTCGAAAACATTACTATTCTAATTCAGAGGGATAACTAAATCAAAATAAATGTAAAAAAGACAGATGACGATTTTATTTATAGCATTCATATGGCTAAGCTGGAAACATTATTGTTCATTATTCAGGCTTTGGCAGCATCCAAAACCTCTACTTCTTTCTTCTCTGCAATTGTTGTTGACTCCAGTACTTGTTCATTTTCCATTTCACCATTGCTGTGCAAAACGCCATTATTGCACTGGAGGATCTCCATGGTCCAACTGCCAAGCTGCTCGGTGGCTGCCTCATCTGCAGTCGTTAAACAATCAGTCACTCGTCTTAACAAGTAACCGCAATATAGAATAATATTACACGTACAAACTAAGAGGATTAAGGCTCCATTGTGACCAAGAGATCACAGGTTCAAGTCGTAAAAACAATCTCTTTGAAAAAAAAAAAAAATGTGAAAGCGTCGTAACCTAGGCCATCCATACTATACATACAATACAAACTTGACATACCTAGTCTTGGGACAGTGTGGCCTTGGGGATGTCTTATGATGAGGGGGTTGTGGAAGGCAGTGGCCAGCTCCTCAGAGGGCAATTTCAACCAGTCCTTGGCTCCAATGAAGTGAACAGATTTCACATTGATGGTGTCTTTGTATGCAACATCACAAATGCTTGGATCTCTGAACTTTGAACCTGATATTGACACAAACAACTTCATGGGTGGATGCTCCTTCAACACCTTACCCTGTCTCATCAATATTTATTTCATTTCTTAGATAATATTGACTTAATTCGTTTTGTGAGACCAAAAGACAAAAGGTATACAAATTTTGATCACCTGTGCTTGGTAGCCTAGCAAAAGAGCTGACAGTGTTGCACCCTGTACAAAGTAAAGAGTTAACAGTCCAAATTGAGTATTCACATAGAAATATGTAGTCCTTTTTAGTTGAAGAAAATATCTCACATCCGTTAAGAAATGATCTTGGCCTATGATTATAACCATAAGGAAACTCTTAATTAACTCTCAAACTAGCTTTAAGGTTGAGTTAGGCCAATGGATGAGTGGTCTCATACTATCTACCCATGTGACACACACCAGACAAAAGAACAAGGTCTCACACTACCTACTGACGTGACACGGATCGGATAAAAAAGTGATCATCTCACGTCGGCTGAGAAGTGATCTTAGCCTATGAATATATGCATAAGGCAATCATCAACTCTCAAACTAATTTTTGGGTTGAGTTAGGTTCATGTATTTCAACGTTATCAGGCACAGACATTCGCATTTCTTAAAATTTTCACAAAGCTAGTCGCTAACGACACGATATTAAGAACAAAACATTACTTACAAAAACACACATTAATGCATTGGAAACAAACCTGGGAGAAGCCAAGTAAGCCATCAAAAGGACCTTTGGTTGTAATGTATTCAGTCAAATAAGATATGCATTCTTCAAGGTTTGTATACTCTGTAAATTCCTGATTTAACAATTTCCAATTACATATACATTAGCTATTAAGCATTAATGGATGATACAAAATATTTAATTAACCTTCACAAAGTGAAAATTATTTACCTTATTAAATTGAAACCACTCAAAGTATGGTGGTGGAAATATTCCTTCTATCTCAGATTTGCCGCCAGCCGGAAATATCCCATCTGGGAAATCCTGTTACTTGTATGAATCTTTCAGTTAGTTAGAATTTTGTAGCTTAATTACTCTATAACTGTAACTTAATTATTAACCCTTTTATTGGTGAATTTGGAAGCTCAACTGTATTAAGTTTTTCATAATCACCCACCACACATAATACACGGTTAATAATTTATAAAAATAAAATGAAGTACAAAATTCAGTTTAACACCGAATTCAAAGTCATGTAAGACTGATTGGTGATTACATACCAAGTCGAAGTGCGCAAAAATAGAAGGATCCCACTTGCTAATTTGCTTCTGAAGGAATTTTCCACTAGTTCTAAATCCATGGAGGCATAGTATTTTCATCTTACTATTGTTGCTTTCTTTTTGCTCTTCCATTTTTTTTTCTGTATCAGCTTTCAAAGTGAGAAGAGCAACACTGGTAGTGGCACAACACATAAGTCATAGGCTATTAAAAGTTCTATTGTTATAATAAGGAAGAGTTAGTTGCTACCTACCACAACAATTTATACCTACCACAACAATTTAAGGCACACAACTACCGTATGGGTTGCCTCAGTGGTAAAAGTTTTAGGTTTGAGTGGTCTCAAGGTTCGAATCTCATTAGATGTATTTCCTTAGAGTCATGCCCCCTAGTGTGAAAAATCAGCGACTTACCCTGATCTGTGTTGGGAAACTTCTGAGGGCACGGGGCACAGATCCCGGGGATTAGTCGAGGTGCACGTAAGCTGACCCGGACACCCTGGTTATCCCAAAAAAAAAAAAAACTACCATATAATTAACAAAAAAAAAATGATACTTTTTTTCAAATATTGAAAATTACGCTGTTAAATCATTTATCTGGACTTAAATAGAGCAGGTAAAACCTATCATTGTTTCAGATTCTTTTAAAAAATACAACATCTGGTCTCGAACGTATGATCCGGCAACCAATACATATACACATAAACACAAACTCACAAGACAGATCCAATATATAATTTGTAGATCATGATTTAGTTTTTATTTATTTTAATTCAAAATTTACTTTTTTCAAGATAAATTTATTTGAGTGTGTGTTGTAGCTGTGTGTTTTTTAGTGTATCTTTACCATTATTCTATTGACAAAGGTTTGGGTTGATGAGTTGCGGACACTCTTACACGTGCTCTACTCAACTCAACTTTTTATATTATTTTTTTGGAGTACATTAATACTCTATAAATATATAATTTAAAATCTATTAAAATACTTAATACTCATATTTATAGCACAACTGAGAGATCTATATTTACTAGAAGCAAGTTCTATATCCATAATGGAAATATATTTATTCCCACTTAAATATATAGAAAATTTCCTCTAACATATTAGGAGATTTGAGTCTCTGCATTTATCTTTAAATTCATACATACAAGTATTTTAGGTTTTAAAAAGGCCTTCATATAATATTGAATTGATTAAAATTATATATATAATAAAATTTTATATAATAAATTTGGAAATTTATTGTTTTGGTTCATTTGTCACATATTGGTTAAATCCCCAAAGGATGTGGCTTGGTGGCACAAGGCTTAGAATTTGGTTGCGTCCTGGGTTCAAATCTAAGGGGTGCATTTCTTGTAAGAGCTTGGTGCTGCCGGGAGTCAACTCCTATGTTGGATATTTTTCCAAATGTGAACCAGAAATAGGTTAAAAATCACGATATCCGCAACTGCTATAGTGAAATTCGAGAAATAACTAGAATGAGTGATGTGGAAAAATTTCAACCACTTATTTGAGTACAAAAAATCAGTTCTTGCTCCATAAATAGAGGACTATTCATTCATCCTCTTGGCAAGCCAAAAAAAACGTGAAGGACAATCAAAGAAACTATCCCATCTTTCTTTTCTTCTCATGCTATTTTGGAGTAACTAGTGATGATTCCAAGCATATCCCATTACAAAGTAAGCTCTCATACCCTTTTCCTCCTAATTTCAATTTTGGGCAAAGAAAATGAAGTCCCAAAGTTGCCCATGGAGGAACCCTAGAATTCATCTTTTCGTTTTAGCCTTGACTAAGTTGATAGCATGCATAATTATGCAATTTATGATGATATAAGAATGGAATTAACATCTGTTGACAAATAAAATTCCCACATGACGAAATTGTCCTAAGACGAAAGGGAGCGCGAAGGAAGAAGGATGACGAAGCGAAGAGCGACAAAGGACTTAGGACGATCGAGCGAGTAGTCAGGACGAAGACGTGTGATGCGGTTATCCCCACGATCACAACGGTTGGGCGGATCTCCCTCCACAATCAGGCAGTTGGGGTACGTGGCTCAGCAGGTACCAGCACGCCTCAAGAATCGCCAAGAAACATTGGAACTGCCCTGAGCAGTTAAGGAGCGACACTATAAAATTCGCTTACACCAGGAGAAGAAAAGAACAAGAAGAAATGAAGACTCATTCGAGCATATTTTATCTTTTTATTTCTTAGCTTATACCCTATGACTGTAATTTGTGTGCTTGTGCCCCTTGGAGGCTTATTCATTCGATTCAATACACCCCTTGCTGGGACTTTGTCTCAGGAGGTTTGAACCTTACACGCTTTTTTTCCTGCACGCGTAAAACCTGCGCAAACAGTTTTTGGCGACCACAGTGGGAGACTTGGTGTAACAAAGTGGAGATGCCTCCGAAAAGAAATGCTCAGACTGGCTCAACCGCGGAGGAAGGTGGACTGGAGCAAACCAACCAGCCCAGCGTTCCGGCCATAGAAGGTCAGTTTGAGGGTCTAGCAGATGCCAGCCGGTACGAATCTATGAGGGAATTCAGCCCTAATGCGATGCGCGCACTGTTTGGCGAATTCACGCAGGATGTCGTCGAACAGGTCAGGCTCCAAAATGCGCACGTTATAGATAAATTTAAATCGACTAGCAATTCACATTACGAAAATATGGCCAAACACCTGAACTCAATGAATGACTTAATGACCAAATATGTAAACGGCGGAACAGCACTGCCGTGGACTACGCCTCTCCCTGCAACAAGCAGTCAGGAGGCTGGTCCCAGTAGTGTCTCCCCACAAGTGGCCAATATCCCTATGGTTCTCAGGGGAGGAGCAAGCCCCGGAGGGAACGGACCACAGTTGGGGCCTAACATCCATCAAGGGCCAAAAATGGTTCAGCATGAAATTGTGATGCCTCAGGGCGCCCAAACTTCTCAAGGACAGAATCACGATTATGTCCCACTTTTAAGAGGGCCGCAACCGCCGCCCATGGCTATGCCATTTAATGGCAACAACATACTAAGGGAGCAAATGACCAAAATCCTACAAAACCAGTTCGGTCTAGGCATACGGCCAATTCGGCCAAGATATCGGAAGCCTTACCCTGATTGGTTGATGTGGCTTTTTCTTGGCCGAGAAATTACAAGATACCGGAATTTACCCTCTTTACGGGGTCTGGGGAAGTTTCCACTATGGAACACGTAGGGCGCTTCTGTTGGGGTTAGTGCTCAGAGCGCCAATTCCCGGTTGTATTTATGTTAAATACTTCTGTAAAACTTATTATTTATAACTAATATATGCAGTTTCTATAATATAATCTATCTTTCTATATGGTAAAGACGTAATGACCCTAGAATGATTAGTCATGATACAGTTGCAAAAGCGTCGCAACGGACATTGAGAAGTATCATGACGTTGTCATTCTCAGACAGTTCCTGGTCAAGGTTTACACTACTTGGTTAGTATAGTAAACCCGTTGAGACCGGTACATGTCGTATACTGGAATATATGATTCCAATGGTTTCTCAATGAACCATTAGTCTTGGAGACTAGTATAGACGTGTAGGTGTTTATAGCGGATAAACACTGAACGACTCACCGAAGATTCTTAATGGATGGTACACCAGCGTCAATAAGAATCTTCTTGGGTTGAGTAGCACTTGTGATTCTTAGACTTGAGATGCCATTGTGGGCACATGAGACATCTTCTACACTTAGACGGCAGTCACGTCACCGATCTATTTAGATCAGACCTCCGCCAGTTCGTTGGGTGTAGACAGATCCTCAGGGTGTCCTATGTGTATCAAGATAGGATTCGTCAGTTCTGTGTATCAGAGCATAGGTAGTCCATATGATTAGCAATCAGATAAAACCATGGGCCCGTGGTAAAGTTTAGAAGCTAGTTCTAAACATTCTTTTTGAGATTGCTAATAGAATAGTCGACTGGATAATCCCGATAGAGATTTGACGTTTACATCTATATCTCTGGGATTTATCCGGATACCTGTGACGGATGAATTATACATTTGCCATTACCTCGACCTGTATGGTTCAGCGAGATTATCTGTGATCGTCATAATCTACGGGTGGATAGATTATGGACACGAAATTAGATTTCGTGACGGATATACCTGAATCTAGAGAGTCTCAATAATGAAACATACTCGTAGAGCACTAGAGCAACATTAATAAATAATATTGATTATTTATAAAGTCGTTTAAAGGTTAAACGCAACATACGTGCTAAAGAGACTAGATTGTCATTTACTTAATTATTGTGTATTTACATTTAATACTTGATTAATTTAAATACACATTAATTAATAGTCAAAATGAGTTATTTGACTTATTTCCTAAATGAATATATGTTTTTAATATTTAATGTAAATATTATACATATATTTAATATATTTGTATTTGATTGATTAATTAATTAATTATTTATTTAATTGTTAAATGATTAAATTAATTAAAATATAAATATCTTATGTTAGGATATTTGTAGTAAATGACATTAGTTGCTTTTGTTGACTTAAATAAATATCTTATAAAGTTGTTATTTAGATATTTAGGCAAGTTGACCAAATTAGCTTGAAATGAAAATGAAATTACAAGTCTTATATTTTGTATATGTGAAATTCGGCCAAGGCCTTATTGTTGCAAGTATAAATTGATTTTCATTTCACTTTACACTTAACCTAATAGACTTTACCAAATAAACTCCATTGAAGAAAACTAAGGAAAGCTTGAGAAAAGAAAGACATATCAAAGATAGCTTGGAATTTAGTAAGTTTTTCAAACTTGCTATTAGAGAGGAAATTGTTCCTTAGGTTCTAGGCTTCAACATGTGATGTTCTTAGATTATTTCTTTCTTTATTTCTTTGTGTTTTTGTTGATGGAAGTTTGATAGAAGTGTTGAGCATGTATGGTGAAGGAAGGTTGTGACTATTGTAGTTGTAAACTTTCTTTTGAGGTTTTTGAAACCATGTTGCTAATCTAGAGTTATTGACCCACTCTTAAATGACCTAGATTTTATCTTGAGTTGTTTCATTGTGTTGAGACTTGGATTGGATGGAAGAATGATGATTGAAGTAATTGATTTAATGTATTTGGTCTAATTTGTCCAATTTGTGGAAATTGAAAAATTAGGGTTCATGACCAATTCCAAATTTGGGGATTTTCATATATGTTGTGTATTTGTGTGTGTATATGATGCATATAAAGTTTCATGTTGATTGGATTTCATTTGGATGAGTTTTGAGACATGAAATGACCAAATGCCCAAATTGGGCACCAAATGGTGCATTCGGCTTTGGCATAGAATTTTGGGGATTTTTGTGGTTTTGGTGTTTTGATGTTTTTAACATCATAAGTTCATCTTGGAAATGATTTAGAATCATTCAAAATTGATTTGATCAATTTCGGACTAAAATGGACAAAAATACAAAGCAAGGGTATTTCAGTAAATTCACTTAAAATTGTTTTATTGAATTTATTTTCATAATTTGGTTATTGGAATATTAAATAAATATGTTTATTTAATTAATCCGAGAAAAAGTTTTGAAATCTGAAAAAAATCCGAAATAGTGTAAAAAGAAGTGCTTCGAATCATTGCTATTTGACCCGGACCTGTTCTAAAAAAGTCGAGGCATTTCGAATTGTTTGTTGACACGGACAAAGTCAGGGAAAACCTCGAAAATTATTTCAATATTGGACCTTGGACATATAATAGTTCCGAATCGAATCTCTTTAGAAAGAAGATCTTTTGTCTCATGGTAGCCTGCTCCAGTCCCCTTACGAAACTTTCGTTATTGGGTTAGCCATACACTTCACATGTTTCTAGCGATTCACATGGCATTTAATTAGCATATACTTGAATTGAGGAAAGGGCCTGATGAAGACAAACATAGGACAGCGCATAGATCGAAACGAAACTTAGTGTTAGTGTAAGACGCCGAGAAACCCGCCTATTTGCCAATAGAAATGTTGGCCTACTTCCACACCGGATATATCGTATAACCCCTTTAGTGTGTTGATGGAACATGATAGGATAGTGCATCAAGCTGTTCGCAAGGGCCAACTTGATCCTCTTCCCCAGGGATCCCAGATGAGGGAACCCTAAGAGAGCCGCCGACTCCAACTACCGTCCATGTATGATCCATACTAGATCTGACCAACCGCCTCCTGTAGCTGGATCCTCCGGAACCACAAGAATCCTTAGTTAGAATGGGATTCCAACTCAGCACCTTTTGAGATTTTGAGAAGAGTTGCTCTTTGGAGAGCACAGTACGATGAAAGTTGTAAGCTGTGTTCGGGGGGGAGTTATTGTCTATCATTGGCAATAAGATTTTCACCGCTTCCGCTGCGCTACCGGACTCACCCCCTAAAAACCCCTACACCTTCACCCTTCAGTGCGGGGAAGTCAACGACTTCCACAAACTAAGGTTGTTTCATGGCTCATTGGCAGGAGTGGCCTTCTTCTGGTATGTTAGTTTACCAGCCAATTCAGTAGAAAGTTGGCAACAGATGGAGCAACTGTTCCATGCGCAATTTTATAAGGCCGAATCTGAAGTAGCCCTAGCTGATTTGGCAAATTTAAGGCAATTGCCAGGGGAATGGGCCGCGACGTTTCTACAATGATTTAAAATAGCCCAAGGCCGATGTTACGTGCCTTTGCCCAAAAAAGAATTTGTAAGAATCGCCCAAGAGTGCCTGAATCTCGACCTGAAAAAGAAGTTCCAGGATCGTGAATTTTGGGACCTGTCCCAACTCACCACCAGTGTGGTGCGCTATGAACGATTATTACGAGAAGAAGAGCAGGTGAAAAATTCGAGTAAAGGGACATATTATAGAAACATTGACTATGAGATGGGCGAAGTGGACGCCGACTTGGCCGATTTATGTTTGGCCGAATTGGTGAAAGGGAAGCCTTACGTTTGTAAGACGTGGGCGGAACCCCAAACCAGTGAGGTAAATGATAAAAAGGGCAGGAAATTTGCCTTCGACATTACTAAAGTTGACGCTATATTCGACCAATTGTACAAAGACAGGCAAATCAACTTGAACGACAGACACACGTTGCCAACAGCCGAGCAAATCGGCAGTAAAAAATATTGTAAATGGCACAACACATGGTCTCATGCGACTAACCAATGCCTTGTTTTTCGTAATGTCTTGCAGGATTCCATAGAGTCCGGACGAATTACGTTCGAGAAGAAAATGGCAGTAGACAGCAACCATTTCCCAAAGTCGGCGGAGTTAGATATGATTAGTCCAGACCTTACGAGTTTGAGTCGGCCAAAGATAAAGGTGGTGCTGGACGAAAGACAACACTGCCGCCGCCCGAGCGCACTGGAAAGGATCAAGGAGCCTGCAGAATGAATGGACTAGAAGAACATATGTGTAAGGTGCAAGAACAGCATTGAGTGGATGAAGGAACTAGAAGACACTTGTGAGAGGCCCGTGGAGAAAGGATCATCATGGCAGTCGTGAACTTTTGCACCAAGGTTATATGGAAAGAACTCGAACTTCGTCCAAAATGTGAGGATGTTTCGGCCAAAGATCCATCGACCCAACGTATGGCATTCATACCGAGAGCCACGCCCATGGCAACGGGTACACTCAAGGACGGACGAAAATTATCCTCTCGTAAACGAAATGACGAGGACACAGCTGAGGAGGCACCAAAGAAATTACGGCTGCATGATGCGTCGACAGAATGACGCAAAGGCCACCACTAGCCGCAGCCCTCATGCCATAGAAAAATCGAAAGACAGCAAGAAAGCACATAAGGAGAAAAAAGGGAAAGTAACCAGTTGCGATGAGCACGCTAAGCTTAGTAAAAGAAAGCGGAACGAGACCGATGATGAGGAACCCCCCATCGTAATTCAATTCGGCAGCATGCCACCATTCGTGGCGAATCACTACTTATTGTCCAGAGAATTCCGGAGAAATAATGACGGGGAAGCTGGGCCAAGCGAAGACGTTTACGAAGGACATGAGGCCGAATTCGCCTCGCTCTCGATAACAGACAGGGGTACGGCAGATCGGGAAGTCGAGGATGAGGAGATGACGAATGTAGAAGAAGAAATCGACGTCAGAACCGAAGCTAGAAAGAGAAAAATATCACAGAATCGGCTTCTTAAAGAACTATATGAAGCCGGGAATCCAGCCGTCGGAACACTGGGAGAAGACCTGGGGCAATATCCATTCCTTGTTCTATATGGAACACCCAAGGTGAGGCGGGTTGTCACCAAAGCCGAGAAGAGGAGATTGACCATCAATCACGTCTCGCAGGAGGCACCCCCAACACGGCCACCTTCCGGATGGGACACGGGAGAAGAATCGCCCCAACTCAACAGCGAAGGTGATCAAGCTTTGGAGATTGGGATGTCAGGGAAAGTGATTTTTCCAAAACCACCAGCTCAGTTGACGAAGCATCTAAGGCCATTGTACGTGAAGGCAAAGGCCAATGGCATCCCCGTGTCTAAAGTACTGATTGATAATGGGGCAGCCATCAATGCGATTCCAGTTAGGATGCTGGGGCGTTTGGCTAAGTCCGATGAAGATCTCCTCCCCACAGAGGTAGTCCTCACTAGCTTTAACGGATGAGCGACGACAGCGAAAGAAGTCATACCACTAGACTTGCAGGTGGGAAGCACTACGAAGACTGTGGTGTTTTTCGTCATAGATGGGCCAACCTCTTACAACATGTTTTTAGGACGAGACTGGATACATGGTAGCCTATGCATCCCTTCATCAGTGTCTGGTCTTCTGGAACCAAAAGGATGAAGTGGAGATAGTACACGCCAACAACAAACCTTTCGCTGCAGACACAAACTCGGTCGAGTACTTCATGTATGAGGGAAACTACGGGCCAACCAGGGTTCTAAACGAAGGGGAGAGCCCGACTATCGTAGCCCAGAATGACGAGCCATACACTGCAGGATTGTTAAATGACATGTTCGCACAAACAAGACCAACCACAATGGTCTTTGGAGAACCCACACATGTTGGTATCAATGAAGTACGACCAGAATAAAGAGCAAGCCGCCATTGCGGCCTCTAAGGCCAATTTAATGGCCTATGTTCTGGAACGAAGGAAGGAGGATGAAACACAGGCCGCCATTTCGGCCTTAAAGGGGAAAATGTTGATGCACCAGAAGGAAGATAAAGTGAAAGAATTGTGCGGAGTGGACTGTTTGATAGAAGGAAGAGACGCATTGGAGGACGAGTACGCTCTGAATGGGCTACGCAAGGCAAACTTCTTGAGGGGACAAGATGCTTTAGAAGAGGTAAACTTGGGAGACGAGTACAATAAGCGCATAACCTATGTCAGCAAGGAATTGGGACCCCCTCGTGGAAGGTATTGCATCTCCCGGATGGCAGAAGGGCTACGCTCGTTAATGATAGCTAACGTGAACTTCTTTATTCGGAGCATGCTGCCGATTTGGGGGGATAACCGGATATCACGCTGGTCACATGGCCGGGGAACAGGTCAACCAAGGACGGCAAGGAGGATCCATCTGACCGGCCCGCGTTTGGTGTAGCGGTCTTGCCTGAAATGTAGTAAGAATGGGCCCGGTCAAAACTCGACTCGAGGGAATCAGCCAAACAGCAGGCTGATTAGGGACGAGATGAAGCGTTCTCAATTGGTGAGATGGTCTTCCTTGAATGAGGAAAGAACGAACCTGGATGAAAAGCCAAAAAATTCACCTCGATTTTCACTTCCAGTACAATCAAGGTAAATTTGGGGGACAATTGTTGACAAATAAAATTCCCACAGGACGAAATCGTCCTAAGACGAAAGGGAGCGCGAAAAGAAGAAGGATGACGAAGCGAAGAGCGACAAAGGACTTAGGACGATCGAGCGAGTAGTCAGGACGAATACGTGTGATGCGGTTATCCCCACGATCACAACGGTTGGGCGGATCTCCCTCCACAATCAGGCAGTTGGGGTACGTGGCTCAGCAGGTACCAGCACGCCTCAAGAATCGCCGGGAAACATTGGAACTGCACTGAGCAGTTAAGGAGCGACACTATAAAATTCGCTTACACCAGGAGAAGAAAAGAACAAGAAGAAATGAAGACTCATTCGAGCATATTTTATCTTTTTATTTCTTAGCTTATACCCTAGGACTGTAATTTGTGTGCTTGTGCCCCTTGGAGGCTTATTCATTCGATTCAATACACCCTTTGCTGGGACTTTGTCTCAGGAGGTTTGAACCTTACACGCTTTTTTTCCTGCACGCGTAAAACATGCGCAAACAACATCATTTTATGAGATGCCCAATTTTCATCGATATCCACGACTGTGCTAGATATTCAGATACAAATTTTTCAGATGTAGATTTCCAAAGACATATTTTCAGAAAAGATGAATTGTATAAAAGAGTTTTCAGAAAGAGTTGAGTTTTCCGATAAGAAAAAGATTTAAGAAAAGAGTTGACTTAAGCTGAATTAACATATCTGAAGGTATAAGAGAAATTATAAACTAAGTAGAAGAAACTGATTACACAAATTTAGAGATAGCATCAAACATAACGTAAACCACAAGGAAGCAAGAACAAATGATAGCATCCACTCACAAACTGATGTTCCTTCACCAACGTGCCTGAATACTGCCTTAGAATCCTGCGATATGACTATTGAAATTTCATAGAGAAAGAACTAGGAACCTTCAAATTTGTGTGAAGAAATTAAGACTTATGAATTCGAAGAAGATGATGAAGGGCATGGGAGCTTCATTCACGTTTTTTTTTTTTTGCTCCTCTTTTATAGAGATGAATGAATAGTATGTGTTTGCGCAGGTTTTACGGGTGCAGGAAAAAGAGCGTGTAAGGTTCAAACCTCCTGAGACAAAGTCCCAGCAAGGGGTGTATTGAATCAAGTGAATAAGCCTCCAAGGGGCACAAGCACACAAGTTACAGTTCTAGGTTACAAGCTAAGAAATAAAAAGATAAAATATGCTCGATTGAGTCTTCATTCTTTTGTTCTTCTTTCCTCTTGGGATAGGCGAGCTTTTATAGTGCCGCTTGATAACCGATTTAAGCAGTTCCACCAACTTTTTCTGCAGTTCTAAGTAGTGCTTGTAACTGCTGGTCGTGTGCCTTAACTGCCTGATCGTGGAGGAACAACCGCTCAACTGCTTTGGTAGGGAAGATAACTGCATCGCACGTTTTCGTTCTGGTGATTAGCTTGATCGTTCTAAGTCTGTTGTCACTCTTCGCCTATTGCCCTTCTTCTTTTCGCACCTCTTCTCGTTCTGGGACGAATTCGCCCTGCGGGGATTTTATCGGCCAACAATTGTCCCCTAAATTTACCTCGATTCAACTGAGAGGGATGATCGAGGTGAATTTCATCTGTTGTTGTGGTTCGTTCTTTCTTCACTCCTGGTCTGTAGCAAATTCAGTTGGATAATCACGACTATTGCTGTAGATGCTTTTCATTCCCGCCTGACCAACTATCTGGTTCTTTCTGTCTGGGGAAAACCATCATCCTGGAGGGGACGGAGGCGATCTTTGCCGGCCATTGCTTCCCCCGTTTCAGGGAAGGTTACAGCTTTAATTGAGGGTTCATCTGACATCAATTTCCTTTCGCCCTTCGAAAGACCAGCCTATCGTATGGCTGGTTCCTTAGTCTAGAGAACCTGTACTCCCACGTAAGCAGCATGCCCCGAGTGGATAAGCTTAAGCAAGCCACTGCTAATGAGCGTGACCTACTCACCACCTGGGGGATGCAGTACCTTCCGCACAGAGGTTCTCGGACAACTGTCGCTAACGGACATAGTCCATCCACATCCTTACATTCCATTTTACACCTTACTCCGTGTGGATGGCCGCTAGCGAACCTTTTTACATTCCATTTCACACATTATTCCATAGGGACCTTCACTTTTGGTGGCCTAAATTTCATTATTTTCCACGATCTTCTTTTCTTCATTTTTGAGATTCTGCTTGGCTATGGTGAACTTGGTCGTGGTGGTGTAAGGTAGGTCGGTCTTTAAATAGATGGTGAGCAGCTTTCCAATATGCCCATTCCTCTTCCTGTTGCGCATGTTTCTAAAACGGGTACTGTTGTCACGTGAATGGTCTTTCCACGCGTTGCACGATCGGTTGGAGGTCCTCTGCCTAAGGTCTGTTTCTGCCCAAAGTGAGCTTGTGGCCTGATAATCCTGTCACATCAGTTTTGTCGCCATTACCAGCATCAATAATGGCTGAGGCTTGGGCAATAATCTCTGTAGAGTGTAATGCCGACAGCTGTCATTGGCCGATTCTGTAGGCCGAAGGTAAGGCCTTGAGTTTGGCCGAATGGATTAAGACCGAATTTTTGAAGGTATGGCGAGGGAACGAGCCTTTCGTCCTAATTTGTTGCACCGCCCTTTGGAGTCTCATTGAGATCCATCTTATCTGCAATAAATGTGTGACCCTTTCTTCCACGTTTCATCATGAGGCCTATTCAGGAGCCGTTTTGGCGTCGCTTCGATGTCCTATTTTCTAGCACGTCACTCGCAGCAAATCGCATTTGAACACCTCTCTAAGGCAAACTTCATCCCTTTCTATTTTCCCGCCGTTTCGCCTTTTGGTGATTCCTATCGTGACACCTGTCATTTGTTTGGCTATAAGGTTTCATTTTTTTTTTGTTTTCTCTGTTTTCAAACTTCGCTCTCTTTCCTTTACAACCTTGCTTTCCTTTGTGATTTCAAACTATCAGTCCCTTATGGCTTCTTCTTCTTCAATCCCCAAAATTGATGCTTCGACTTCCGCCGACTATCAGACGGCGTTAGAGTCTGATTCAGTGGGTACTTTCGGTGTTCATACCCTGAATGAAGAATTCGCCCATTGCGCCACCGGTCCTATGTTTAAAGACGCTGAAGAAATTGCAACAAACTCGTTGGCTCAGTAATTTCCCGCTTCCTCCGGCCTTCCATTCTCTGAGCCGCTAAGTCTTTCTGTCCTCTCTCATGCCCACCCAATTCGGACTTGGCCTAGACCCGACATCGCTTTTGAAGCCTGGTATAAACGTATGCTATCGCATGAGGATACCCGGTCCTTCTTGGATACGCACCACCTCATTCCCCTTATCGAGCTTTCCTTGAACCTGTCGGCTTTTAATCGCAGCATATTCCCTATCTCTTTACTTTTCTGGTCATCTGATTATAACGTGTTTATCTTTCCCGTCGGGCCATTCACTATCACCCTTCGCGATGTTGGTGCCCTAACTGGGTTGTCCCCCCTTGGAGCGACCATATCGGCCTCTACATCGTTTCGCTTCCCTCCTCCTAAAATGGACCCCTCTTCTTTGTCATCGTACTCCTCTTTTCTTTGTGCCTATTCGAAGACGGCTGGGTCGGTTTCTTTGTTGGAACGAACGGCTTTTCTTCATTACTGGCTGTGTAAGTATATCATTTGCACACCCAGCCAGAAACCCGCGGCGGGTTATCTCTCCATCTCTTCTGACCTTGCGAATGGCCGTCGCCTAGATATGGCCTCCTTTTTCCTTGCTGCTACCTACAGAGGATTGGCCATCCTCCAAAAACAGCTTCGCTCCGGGTCTTCAGCCATTGCTTTTGGCCCTTTATGGATTGTCCAGCTTTGGTTGAAAGCGTATTTTCCTTCCTTTTTTCCTTTTTCAGCGTCCGACAGTCCGTCCTGCGCCCTTGATCCTCCCCTTTCTGAAAAGGAAGAGATGGCCCTTCGCATATGGCGTAAATTTTTGTGCGGCCGTGAATTGGCTCATGAAATTTTAACAGGGGCCAATGGTAAGGCCGGGGTAGAAGTATATTCGCCCAATTTTATAGCTCGTCAATTCGGCCTCGTCCAATGATGGCCTCTTGTATTTTTCCATTCGTATTCTGCATCATCAGACCGCTTTAAGGTCTTTTCGGTCTCAGAGGTCGAGGACTCTATGGAGGAGACTCGATCCTTACTGGCTTCTTTCACTGTAGCTACTTTTAGTTTTTGTACATCTGTTCACCCCTATTTTGACCGTTTCTGGCCACCGCCCGTGAACAATTTTTCTCCCTGCCTTCGGCGAAGGTATACTCCTTCTTTCCTTGCTTCCCAAGCCATCTGAGTCACCGAGGTCGAAGAAGGCTACCGAGGCTTCCAAGCCAAAGGCTGCTGAGGCTTCAAAGTTGAAGAAGACAAAGCCTGTCAAAAGGAAGCAGCCTTCCCCTGTCAAAAGGTACGAGTTTGAAATTCGCATTTTCTTGCTTCTACAATGCTTTGAGATATAATGATGCTAGTATTGTATGATTTGACGCATGCCTTGAAAATCGACTCACCTTCATCCCCTGTGGTACGCGGGACAGCACCAGCTCCAAAGGCCGAAACTCATGTGGGTGGCAACACGAGCGAGGGACCTGCGAAGGAGCCGATGATTCAATTTCCTTCTGATGAGGAATGCATGGGCGGAAGACCGAGCATAGAGCAACTCTTAGGAGAGGGGAGTACAAGTGGAGCTATCCCCTAAGGTAGGAATTCTTACACCGAGTCTGGTCGTTCTCGCCCAAGAATTGAGGAAATTCCTGGTGACCATCCTTCCTTCGAGCGCTTCCCTTCGGGCGGCTCTGTACTGTCTATGCATGGCCCGGATGAAGAGGCCGAATGGCTGGAGCCCGTGAGGCCGGTGGGAGCTTTGTGGGGTCACCTTAGGCGGCTTTATCCTCTAGTATGTAGGATGTCCACTCCAGGGCTTAGAGGGAGTTATAGGGATATGGATGGCCTTTATAGTTTGGCTGAGTTGGAATCATTAGAGGAGGCTCGGTCTCTGTACAAAGATGATGCCCTTCGTCGTATATATGAAGAAGACGAGTCATTATAATTTTATATTCATCTGACTCTGATTCTCTTGCAGATGTTCGGCCGACTGTTGTGCCTCAACACTCAATGTCAGAGGTGGTGTCCCCCAGTGTTCCTGGTCACGTGGCGTCGTCCTTAGCCCAGCCATCAACCTCGGCCCCTCTGCCTCCTTCTCCTCAAAGGTCCGCTCAAATGGAGGAGACTGAGCTTAGGCAACCATCGCCTTCGGCCCGCGTGATTGTTCCATCAGTGGCACCAACGGTCCAAATGCCAATCACTGCTGAACAAGTATTTCCTCCTCGGGCCGGATCCCTAATATGCCGTCAACTTCTCCTCCTCGGTCGATCTCTCCTCAAGCCGCACAGCATTAGTTGTTGTCCCCCAGCGTCCACTGTCCCCCGAGCAAGGACTGATGCAGCCCGCAGCTGGAACATCCGACTTACAGGCTCATCAGCCTTCTTGTTCTACTTCTAAGATGGTGAGTTACTTTCCCATTCTTCTTGCATTATGGTCTTAACCTGTTTGCTAACTCTTCTCTTATGTGTAGGCGTCTGATCAATTGCTACCATCGGTCCAGCGTCTTTTGGATTGTCTTGGGGAAATGACTTCTGCTTCTTATCGCCCATCGACGCCCCTAACTGGCGCGGGTTCAGACTTGGAGAGTCTTCGGGAGGTTCTTCGTCAGTATGCTTCTTTCGCTGTGATGGATGTTCGCCAAGCTGTTCAGCCCCAGAACATGCTTCAATTGGGCCGGTGTTCCTCCGAGTTAAGCCGATTACTGGCTCTTCATTCATCGCCCGTTTCTATTGATGACCGTCTTTTTCTCCAAGAGATGCAAGAAGAAATAACGAACCTTCTCTCCCGGCATCGCATAATTCATAGCCAGAGGATTGGGCTTCGCTCCTCTTTGGTGAAAAGGGAAGAGCTCCGTGAATCTTTTGGAAAGCTGCAACAGGCCTTGAAGGAGACCACGGAATAGATGGTGACTGAAAAATCAATCTTCATAGACCTGGAGCAGCAGTTGAAAGAGCTTCAATGTCGTTTGGACGAAAGTCAGATGAGGAAAGAGGCGAAGGAGAGAGCCGTCATCGCTCAAATGGAGGAGGCGGAACGGTCAATGGCCGAATTTAAGGGGTTGGCCCGTATTGACTTCGAGAAGGAGTTGGCCGATTTGGATGCGGCGAGCGCGGCTATTCAGGAAGACTGGGGCCTGACGAGGGAGACGCTTTCAGCCATTAAGGACCAGTCTGGGGGTTTTAGGCAATTTTCAGGCCAATGATGATGTAATTGAGGACGTTATATCGTCCATTTTGTAATCTAGGACGTTCTCGTCCATTATTAATGTGAAATTCTTATTGCTTTTCTTGGATGTTTTCGTGCTCCCATAACGAGGGCACATATTTCTTTAAATACTTCCCATTTATCGCTCTTATATGCACTCGTCCTTTTAAATCTTGCAAATGATAGGCTCCATGTGGTAACACACTTCTTACTATAAATGGGCCTTCCCAGTTGGGCGACCACTTGCCATGTGCTGGTTCCTTAGAGCCAACTGGCAATATTGTTTTCCATACTATTTCACCCTTCTCGAAAGACTTGGCCATTACCTTGTGATTATTTCCTCTAGCTATCTTTTTCTTATGTGCTTCCAGGCGGTTGAGCGTATCGCACCTAATATCATCCAATTCCAGCAAATTCTGGATCATCGCCTCGTCGTAGTCCTCTTTCGTTAGTTTCTCCTGCAATATTACCCTATTGGACTCAATGTTCATTTCCACAGGGAGCACAGCTTCTTGTCCATACACCAACTGAAAAGGTGTCACCGATGTGCTTGTACGTAGCGATGTCCTGTAAGCCCATAAAGCTTGACTCAGGTATTCGTCCCATCGTCTAGCATTGTCCGTCACCATCTTTCGAATCAATCATTTGAGGGTTTTGTTGGACGATTCGGCTTGACCATTTGACTGAGGGTAATATGGGGTGGCATTCACCAGCCGAATTCCATATTCGGTTAGGAAACCCTTTACATTTTCACCGTTTAATGAGGTACCATGGTCTACCATGATTGTTTGTGGTATACCAAACCGGTGAATTATATGTTCCTTTATGAACTTGATTATCTGCTCTTGCGAGATCTCCACAACTGGGATAGCCTCTACCCACTTGGTAAAGAAGTCAATGGCAACAACGATAAAGGTGTGCTTTATACTTGAAGAAGGATAAATCTTCCCTATCAAGTCTATCGCCCATCCCATAAACGGCCAAGGTTTAATGACTGGGACCATCTCGGTTGCAGAGGCCCTTTGGACAGGACCATGCTTTTGGCAAGCTACGCACCCTTTGGCGTATGAAATACACGATTCCCCCATCTTCGACCAATAATAGCCGCTTCGTATGATCAACCATCTCATCTTGATTCCAGCTTGGTGAGCCCCACAGACGCCTTCGTGTATTTATGCCATGATAGTTTTAGACTCTGATGGCCCTACACACTTCAATAACAATCCATCTTGAAGTTTTTTATAGAGCACATCCCCTGTCATTACATAGTTCAAGGCTTTAAGTTTCAACCTTCGGTCTTTTCCTAGTCCGGGCTGTGTTAAGAACGTCCTGATTTCGTCTCTCCAATCGTCCTCTGTGTCAAGAGCCATGACGTCTTTTCCTTAGGCTCTTCTCACGAGGGCTGGCTTGATTTTTTCGCTTTTGTACGCCCCACTTATGTTGGTTTGTTTATAACCGGAGGCCGCTTGGGCTAAGTTGTTGGCCGATTTGTTCTTTGTCCTTGGAATGTATTCCAAGTCAGCATTATCAAACCGTTCTATTAATTTTTTGGCTATATCTAATAATGCCACGACCGACGGGCTTTGGCATTTATAAGTTCCCATTATTTGTTGGATTACCAACTGCGAATCTCCCTTGATAGACACATGGGTTACTCCCATGTCGAGGAGTGTTTCCAACCCAAGTATCAAGGCTTCATATTCTGCCTGGTTATTGGTGCAGTACTCGTTCAATTCGGCTAAAAACTGGAATGGTTCTCCCAATGGGCTGACTAAGACAACCCCTATTCCATCCCTATCTGCCGTGCTGGATCCGTCGAAATACATCGTCCACGGTTTTAGACTGCATTCGTCCAAATCCAGTTCTCTTTCCCTAGTTGTACTTAAGCATGGATGGTCGGCCAAAAAATCGGCCAAAGCTTGATTCTTGATAGCCTTTTGGGGTTCGTGCCGTATATCGAATTCTGAGAGAGACAGAGACCAGAAACCAACCCTTTGATGAAAATTGGACGGGAAAACATGTACTTTACTATATTGATTTTTGTGATCAAATATACAATGTTCGGCCTAAGATTGGCACGTAGCTTAGTACATGTAAAATATAAAGCCAAACATAACTTCTCCATGGGAGAATAATTACATTCATAAGTCAGCAATTGTCTGCTGATGTAATAAAAGGCTCTCTCAACATTTATGTCATCGTCCTGTGCGATCATCACAGCTATGGACTGCTCATCAGCTGCTATGTACAACTTTATTGGTTTCCCTGACACTGGAGGCGCCATTACTGGTGGTTGTGATAAATACCTCTTCAGACTGTCGAATGCTTGTTGGTGCTCTTCGGTCCATACGAATTCGTCCTCTCCCTTTAGCTTTAAAAGGGAGGAGAATGCCATGGTCTTCCCTGCACAATTGGAGATGAATCGTCTTAGGAAATTAACATGCCCTAGAAACCTTTGCAACTTATTGGCCGATAAAATCACCGCAGGACGAATCCGTCCTAGAACGAGAAGAGGTGCGAAGAAAAGAAGGGCGATGGAGCGAAGAATGATAAAAGGACTTGGGACGATCGAGCCAATGGTCAGGGCGAAAAGTGTGATGTAGTTACCTTCACTACCGAAGCAGTTAGGCGGTTGTTCCTCCACGATCAGGCAGTTAGGACACACAACCCAGCAGTTACAAGCATGATTCATAACTGCAAAGGAATGGTAGAACTGCCCAAGTCAGTTACCAAGCGGCACTATAAAAGCTCGCCTATCCCAAGAGAAAGGAACAAAAAAACCAAAAAATGAAGACTCAATCGAGCATATTTTATCTTTTTATTTCTTAGCTTGTAACCTAGGACTGTAACTTGTGTGCTTGTGCCCCTTGGAGGCTTATACATTTGATTCAATACACCCATTGCTGGGACTTTGTCTCAGGAGGTTTGAACCTTACACGCTCTTTTTCCCTGCATGCGTAAAACTTGCGCAAACAGTTTTTGGCGACCACAGTGGGATAATTGGTGTAATAAAATGGAGATGCCTCCGAGAAGAAACGCTCAGACTAGCTCAACCGCGGAGGAAGGTGGACTGGAGCAAACCAACCAGCCCAACATTCCAGCCATAGTGGGTCAGTTCGAGGGTCTAGCAGATGTCAGCCGGTACGAACCAATGAGGGAGCTCAGCCATAATGCGGTGCGTGCATTGATTGGCGAATTCACACAGGATGTCGTCGAATAGGTCAGGCTCCAAAATGCGCAAGTTGTGGACAAATTCGTATCGACTAGTAACTTGCACTATGAAAATATGGCTAAACACTTAAGCTCAATGACCGAATTGGTGGCCAAATGTATAAGCGGCGGAACAGCGCTGCCGTCGACCACGCCTCTCCCTACAGTAGGCGGTCAGAAAGCTGGTCCTAGTGGTGTTCCCCTGCAAGGAACCAATACCCCTATGGTTCCCAGAGGAGGGACGAGCCCTGAAGGGCACGGCCCACAATTAGGGCCAAACATTCACCAAGGGCCAAATATGGCTCAACATGAAATCGTGGTGCCTCAGGGTGTCCAAACTTCCCAGGGACAGAATCATGATTACGTCCCACTCCCGAGAGGGCCGCAACCGCCCCTTATAGCCGTGCCATTCAATGGCAACGATATGCTAAGGGAGCAAATGACTGAAATCCTGCAAAACCAATTAGGTCTAGGCATACGACCAATTCGGCCTAGATATCGGAAGCCTTACCCTGATTGGGTCGATGTGGCTTATCCTTGGCCGAGGAATTACAGGATACCAGATTTTACCCTCTTTACGGGATCTGGAGAAGTTTCCACTATGGAGCACATAGGACGCTTCACCCTTCAGTGTGGGGAAGTCAATGATTTCCATAGACTAAGGTTGTTTCATGGTTCGTTATCAGGGGTGGCTTTCTCCTGGTATGTCGGCTTACCAGCCAATTCAGTAGAAAGTTGGCAGCAAATGGAGTAACTGTTCCATGCGCAGTTTTATAAGGCCGAATCTGAAGTGGCCTTGCCTGATTTGGCAAATTTGAGACAATTGCCAGGGGAATGGGCCGAGACATTTCTACAACGATTTAAGGTAGCCCGAGGCCGATGTTACGTGACTTTGCCCGAAAAGGAGTTCGTAAGAATCACTCAAGGATGCCTGAATCTCGATCTGAAGAAGAAGTTCCAGGATCGTGAGTTTTGGGACCTTCCCCAACTCACTACCAGTGTGGTGCGCTATGAGCGATTATTACGAGAAGATGAGCAGATGAAAAATTCGAGCAACGGACGTATTACAGAAACATTGACTACGATATGGGCGAAGTGAACGCCGACTCAGCCGATCTATGTTTGGCCGAATAGGTGAAAGGGAAACCCTACGTCTGCAAAACGTGAGCAGAACCCCAAACTAATGAGACGAGCGATAAAAAGAGCAGGAGATTCTCCTTCGACATTACTAAAGTCGAAGCTATATTTGACCAATTGTATAAAGATAAGCAAATCAGCTTGAGCGACAGACATACGTTGCCAACAGCCGAGCAAATCGGGAGTAAAAAATACTGCAAATGGCATAATGCATGATCTCACACAACTAACAATTGCCTTGTTTTTCGCAATGTTTTACAGTATGCCATAGAATCCAGACGAATCACGTTCGAAAAGAAGATGGCAATAGACAGTAATCCTTTCCCGAAATCGGCGAAGTTAAATATGATCAACCCAGTCCCTACAAGGATAAACCCGCCGAGGGTAAAGGTAGTGCTGGACGAAAGACAACACCACCACCGCCCGAGCGCCCTGGAGAGGATTAAGTAACCTGCAGAACGAAAAGGCAAGAAAGACTTTTGTGTGAGGTGCAAGAACAACATTGAATGGATGAAGGAGCTAGAAGACATGTGCGAGAGGCCTGTGAAGAGAGAATCGTCCTGGCAGCCACGAACCTTTGCGCCAAGGTTCTATGGAGAAAATTCGAACTTCGTCCAGAACGTGAGGACATTTTGGCCAAAGATCCATCGGCCCAACGTGTGGCACTCATACCGAAATTCATACCCAAGATAGCAGGCGAACTCAGGGCGACGGACAGACGAAAAAGATCCTCTCATAGATGAAATGACAAGGACACAATTGAGGAGGCACCAAAGGAACTACGGCCGCATGATGCACCGACAGAACGAGGCAAAGGTTGCCACCGGCCATAGCCCTCATGCCACAGAGAAGTCAAAAGACCACAAGAAGGCACATGACGAGAAAAGAAAGAAAGTGACCAATGGTGACGAATACACTAAGCTTCATGGAAGGAAATGAGACGGGACCGATGATGAGGAGCCTCTCATCGTCATCCAATTTGGCAGCATGCCACCAGTCGTGGCAAATCACTACTTATTGCCCAGAGAGTTCCGGGGAAATGACAATGGGGAAGCTGGACAGAGTGACGATATTTATGAGGGAGATGAGCCCAAATTTGCGGCACTTTCCATAACAGACGGAAATACTGCAAGCCGAGAGGCCGAAGAGGAAGAACGAACCACAACAAAAGATGAAATTCACCTCGATCGTCCCTCTCAGTTCAATCGAGGTAAATTTGGGGGACAATTGTTGGACGATAAAATCCCCGCAGGACGAATTCAATGCGCGCACCGCATTAGGGCTGAGATCCAACTTTGGTTCGTACCGGCTGACATCTGCTAGACCCTCGAACTGACCCACTATGGCTGGAAGGTTGGGCTGGTTGGTTTGCTCCAGTCCACCTTCCTCCGCGGTTGAGCCAGTCTGAGTGTTTCTTTTCGGAGGCATCTCCACTTTGTTACACCAATTCTCCCACAGTGGTCACCAAAAACTATTTTAGAAGGTTTTACGCTTGCAGGAAAAAGAGCATGTAAGGTTCAAACCTCCTGAAGCAAAGTCCCAGCAAGGGGTGTATTGAATCCGGACGAATCACGTTCGAAAAGAAGATGGCAGTAGACAGTAATCCTTTCCCGAAATCGGTGGAGTTAAATATGATCAACCCAGTCCCTACAAGGATAAACCCACCGAGGGTAAAGGTAGTGCTGGACGAAAGACAACAACGCCACCGCCCGAGCGCGCTGGAGAGGATTAAGGAACCTGCAGAATGAAAAGACAAGAAAGACATTTGTGTGAGGTGCAAGAACAGCATTGAATGGATGAATGAGCTAGAAAACACGTGCGAGAGTCCTGAGAAGAGAGAATCGTCCTGGCAGCCACGAACCTTTGCGCCAAGGTTCTATGGAGAAAATTCGAACTTCGTCCAGAACGTGAGGACATTTCGGCCAAAGATCCATCGGCCCAACGTGTGGCACTCATACCGAAAGTCATACCCAGGACAGCAGGCAAACTTAAGGCGACGAGCAGACGAAAAATATCCTCCCATAGATGAAATGACAATGACACAGCTGAGGAGGCACCAAAGGAACTACGGCCGCATGATGCACCGACAGAACGAGGCAAAGGTTGCCACCGGCCATAGCCCTCACGCCACAGAGAAGTCAAAAGACCACAAGAAGGCACATGACGAGAAAAGAAAGAAAGTGACCAATTATGACGAGTACACTAAGCTTCATGGAAGGAAACGGGACGGGACCGATGATGAGGAGCCTCCAATCGTCATCCAATTTGGCAGCATTCCACCAGTCGTGGCAAATCACTACTTATTGCCCAGAGAGTTCCGGGGAAATGACAATGGGGAAGTTGGACAGAGTGACGATATTTATGAGGGAGATGAGGCCGAATTTGCGGTACTTTCCATAACAGACGGAAATACTGCAAGCCGAGAGGCCAAAGAGGAAGAACTGACAGATATAGAAGAGGAGATTGAAGTTAGGACGGAAGCCAGGAGAATGGGAATTTCGCAAAATCGGCTTCTGAAAGAACTATATGAGGCCGAGAATCCAGCAGTCAGAACATTGGGAGAAGACCTAGGGCAATACTCATTCCTCGTTCTGTATGGAACGCCTAAGGTAAAACGGGCTGTCACCAAGGCCGAGAAGAGAAGTTCGACCATCAATCACATCTCCCAGGAGATACCTCCCTCACTGCCACCTTGTCGGTGGGATATGAAAGAAGAGTCAGCCCAAGTTAACAAATGGGGAGATCAAGCCATGGAAATTGGCACGTTAGGGAAAGTGATTTTCCCAAAGCCACCAGCTCAGATGACAAAGCACCTAAGGCCATTATACGTGAAGGCGAAGGCCAATGACATCCCCGTATCCAAGGTACTGATTGATAACGGAGCAGCCATCAATGCAATTCCAGTTAGGATGCTGTGGCGTTTGGCCAAGTCCGAGGAGGACCTCCTCCCCACAGAAGTAGTCCTCACCAGTTTTAACGGACCACTGGACTTGCAGGTGGGAAGCACTACGAAGACGGTGGTGTTTTTCGTCATCGATGGGCCAACCTCATACAATATGCTTCTGGGACGAGACTGGATACACGGCAGCTGATGCATCCCATCATCCCTCCATCAGTGCCTGGTTTTCTGGAACCAAAGGGATGAAGTAGAAATCGTACACGCCGACAACAAACCCTTCGCCGCAGACACAAACTCGGCCGAATACTATATATATGAGGGAAACTACGGGCCAATCAGAGTCCTGAACGAAAGAGAAAGCCCAACCATCGTAGCTCAGAATAACGAGCCATGCCCCACTGGATTGTTAAATGACCTGTTCGCACAAACAAAACCAACCACAGTGGTCTTCGGAGAACCCACATATGTCGGTATCAATGGAGCACGGTCAGAGTAAGGAGCAAGCCGCCCTTGTGGCCTCTAAGGCCAATTTAATGGCCAACGTTCTGGAACAAAAAAATGAGGACGAGGCGCTGGCCGCTGTTTCGACTTTAAGAGGGAAGCTGCTGACGCACCAGATGGAGGATAAGGTGAAAGAACTGTGTGGGGTGGACTGTTTGATAGAGGGAGAAGACGCACTGGAGGACGAATACGCGCTGAACGGACGACGCAAGACAAACTTCTCAAGAGGACAAAATGCTCTAGAAGAGGTGAATCTGGGGGATGAATACAATAAGCGCATAACTTATGTCAGCAAGGAATTGAGCCCCCAGGTACGCGAAAAATTGCTCTGTTTACTACTAGAATACAGAGATTGGTTTGCATGGGATTATAATGAGATGCCCGGCCTAGATAGGGCTTTGGTGGAACATAGGCTGCCAATCCTATCAAATCATAGGCCTCATAGGCAGCCTCCACGGAGGTTCGCGCCTAATGTTTTGCCTGATATTAAAAAAAAGGTCGAGTGACTGTTGGAGGCAAAGTTTATTAGAACGACCAGATATGTAGAATGGTTGTCCAACATCGTCCCAGTCAGGAAAACGAATAGGAAGATAAGGATTTGTATAGACTTCAGGAACTTGAACTTAGCAACGCCAAAAGACCAATACCCAATGCCGACGGTCGATTCCCTAGTGGATTCCACGGCAGGGTATCAAGTATACTCATTTATGGATGGGTATGCGGGTTATAATTAAATTTACATTGTCGAGGATGACGTGCATAAGACGGCCTTTAGGTGCCCAGGGTCTCTAGGATGCTACGAATGGGCAGTAATGCCGTTCGGCCTAAGAATGCTGGTGCCACGTATCAACGAGCCATGAATTCAATCTTTCATGACATGATCGGCAAATTCCTAGAAGTCTACGTTGACGATATAGTGGCTAAATCCGTAACTACGGATGAGCATTTTAGCCATCTAGCATCGGCCTTTGAACGAATGAGAAGGTTCAAGCTTAAATTGAACCATGCCAAGTGCGCCTTTGGGGTATGCGTAGGCAACTTCTTAGGTTTTCTAGTACACCAATGGGGAAACGAGATTGACACCAATAAATCTCGGGCGATTATGAAGCCATGCCGCCCCGAAACAAAAAAGAGTTTCAAAGGTTTCTAGGGCAGGTTAATTTCCTAAGACGATTCATCTCCAATTGTGCAGGGAAGACCAGGGCATTCTCCTCCCTATTAAGCTAAAGGGAGAGGACGAATTCGTCTGGACCGAAGAGCACCAACAAGCATTCGACAGTCTGAAAAGGTATTTATCACAACCACCAGTAATGGCGCCTCCAGTGTCAGGGAAACCAATAAAGTTGTACATAGCAGCTGAGGAGCAGTCCATAGCTGGGATGATCGCACAGGACGACGACATAAATGTTGAGAGAGCCATTTATTACATCAGCAGGCAATTGCTGACTTATGAATGTAATTATTCTCCCATGGAGAAGTTATGTTTGGCTTTATATTTTACATGTACTAAGCTATATGTCTATCTTAGGCCGAACATTGTATATTTGATCACAAAAATCAATATAGTAAAGTACATGTTTTCCCGTCCAATTTTCATCAAAGGGTTGGTTTCTGGTCTCTGTCGCTCTCAGAATTCGATATACGACACGAACCCCAAAAGGTTGTCAAGAATCAAGCTTTGGCCGATTTTTTGGCCGACCATCCATGCTTAAGTACAACTAGGGAAAGAGAACTGGATTTGGACGAATGCAGTCTAAAACCGTGGATGATGTATTTCGACGGATCCAACATGGCAGAGAGGGCTGGAATAGGGGTTGTCTTAGTCAGCCCATTGGGAGAACCCTTCCAGTTGTTAGCCGAATTGAACGAGTACTGCACCAATAACCAGGCAGAATATGAAGCCTTGATACTTGGGTTGGAAACACTCCTCGACATGGGAGTAACCCATATGTCTATCAAGGGAGATTCGCAGTTGGTAATCCAACAAGTAATGGGAACTTATAAATGCCAAAGCCCATCGGTCGTGGCATTATTAGATATAGCCAAAAAATTAATAGAACGGTTTGATAATGCTGACTTGGAATACATTCCAAGGACAAAGAACGAATCGGCCAACAACTTAGCCCAGGCGGCCTCCGGTTATAAACAAACCAACATAAGTGGGGCGTACAGAAGCGAAAAAATCAAGCTAGCCCTCGCGAAAAAATCAAGCTAGCCCTCCCAAGGAAAAGACATCATGGCTCTTGAAACAGAGGACGATTGGAGAGACGAAATCAAGACATTCTTAACACAGCCCAGACTAGGAAAAGACCGAAGGTTGAAGCTTAAAGCCTTGAACTATGTAATGACAGGGGATGTGCCCTATAAAAAATGACAAGATGGATTGTTATTGAAGTGTGTAGGGCCATCAGAGTCTAAAATTATCATGGCTGAAATACACGAAGGGGTCTGTGGGGCTCACCAAGCTGGAATCAAGATGAGATGGTTGATCATACGAAGCGGCTATTATTGGCCGAAGATGGGGGAATCGTGTATTTCATACGCCAAAGGGTGTGTAGCTTGCCAAAAGCATGGTCTTGTCCAAAGGGCCCCCGCAACCGAGATGGTCCCAGTCATTAAACCTTGGCCATTTATGGGATGGGCGATAGACTTGATATGGAAGATTTATCCTGCTTCAAGTAAAAAGCACACATTTATCGTTGTTGCCACTGACTTCTTTACCAAGTGGGTAGAAGCTATCCCAGTTGTGGAGATCTCGCAAGAGCAGATAATCAAGTTCATAAAGGAACATATAATTCACCGGTTTGGTATACCACAAACAATCATGGTAGACCATGGTACCTCACTAAACGGTGAAAATGTAAAGGGTTTCCTAGCCGAATATGGAATCCGGCTGGTGAATGCCACCCCATATTACCCTCAGTCAAATGGTCAAGCCGAATCGTCCAACAAAACCCTCAAATGATTGATTCGAAAGATGGTGACGGACAATGCTAGACGATGGGACGAATACATGAGTCAAGTTTTATGGGCTTACAGGACATCGCCGCGTACAAGCACATCGGTGACACCTTTTCAGTTGGTGTATGGACAAGAAGTTGTGCTCCCTGTGGAAATGAACATTGAGTCCACTAGGGTAATGTTGCAGGAGAAACTAACGAAAGAGGACTACGACGAGGCGATGATCCAGAATTTGCTGGAATTGGACGATATTAGGTGCGATACGCTCAACCGCCTGGAAGCACAGAAGAAAAAGATAGCCAGAGAATATAATCGCAAGGTAATGGCCAAGTCTTTCGGAAGGGCGAAATAGTATGGAAGACAATATTGCCAGTTGGCTCTAAGGAACCAGCATATGGCAAGTGGTCGCCCAACTGGGAAGGCCCATTTATAGTAAGAAGTGTGTTACCACATGGGGCCTATCATTTGCAAGATTTAAAAGGACGGGTGCATATAAGAGAGATAAACGGGAAGTATTTAAAGAAATATGTGCCCTCGTTATGGGAGCACAAAAACATTCAAGAAAAGCAATAAGAATTTCATATTAATAGTGGACAAGAACGTCCTAGATTACAAAATGGACGATATAACGTCCTCGATTACATCATCATTGGCCCGAAAATTGCCTAAAACCCCCAGGCTGGTCCTTAATGGCTGAAAGCGTCTCCCTCGTCAGGCCCCAGTCTTCCTGAACAGCCGCGCTCGCCGCATCCAAATCGGCCAACTCCTTCTCGAAGTCAATACGGGCCAACCCCTTAAATTCGGCCATCGACCGTTCCACCTCCTCCATTTGAGCGATGACAGCTCTCTCCTTCGCCTCTTTCCTCATCTGAATTTCGTCCAAACGGCGTTGAATCTCTTTCAACTGCTGCTCCAGGTCCATGAAGATTGATTCTTCAGTCACCATCTCTTCCTAGTCTCCTTCAAGGCCTGTTGTAGCTTTCCAAAAGATTCACGGAGCTCTTCCCTTTTCACCAAAGAGGAGCAAAGCCCAATCCTCTGGCTATGAATTACACGATGCCGGGAGAGAAGGTTCGTTATTTCCTCTTGCATCTCTTGGAGAAAAAGACGGTCATCAATAGATACGGCCGATGAAGGAAGAGCCAGTAATCGGCTTAACTCGGAGGAACACCGATCCAATTGAAGCATGTTCTAGGGCTGAACAGCTTGGTGAACATCCATCGCAGTGAAAGAATTATACTGACGAAGGACCTCCCGAAGACTCTCCAAGTCTGAGCTCGTGCCAGTAAGGGGCGTTGATGGGCGATAAGAAGCAGAGGTCATTTCCCCAAGATGATCCAAAAGACGCTGGACCGATTGCAACTATTGATCAGGTGCCTACCCATAAGGGAAGAGTTAGCAAAACAGGTTAATACCATAATCCAAGAGGGAAAGAGAAAGAAACTCACCATCCCAGGATCAGAGCTAGAAGGCTGATCCGCCAGTGCCCCTGATGTCCCAGCTGCTGACTGCATCAATCCTTGCTCGGGGGACAATGAACGATGGGGGACAGCGATTGATTGTCGTACGGCTTGAGGAGAGGTCGGCCGAGGAGAAGAAGCTGATGGCAAATCAGGAGACTCGGCCCGCAGAGGGAGCGATTGTCCAGCGACAATTTGCACTTGAGGCAAAGGAACAGGAAAAATGGGCGAAACAATCACAAAGGCTGAGGATGATGGTTGCTCAGGCTCCAGACTTTCCCTTTGAGGAGAGGGAGGCAGAGGAGCCAAAGACGATGGTTGTGCTGAAGGCGACACCACACCCGTAGAGGTACTGGGGAATACGACCTCTGACGCCGAATGTGGAGACACATCAATTGGCCGAACATCTGCAAGAGAATCGGAGTCAGAAGAGTCAGCGATATAAATAACTTCGTCTTCTTCATAAATACGATGAAGGACATCGTCTTTGTACAGAGAGCGAGCCTCCTCTAATGATTCCAACTCGGCCAAACTATAAAGGCCATCCACGTCCCTATAACTCCCTCTAAGCCCTGCAGTGGACATCCTGCATACTAGAGGATAAAGCTGCCTAATGTGACCCCACAAAGCTCCCATCGGCCACGCGGGCTCCAGCCCTTCGGCCTCTTCACCCGGGTCATGCACAGACGGTACAGAGCCGTCTGAGGAGAAGTACTCGAAGAGAGGATGGTCACGAGGAATTTCCTCGACTCTTGGGTGAGAATGATCAGACTCGGCATAAAAGTTCCTACCTTGGGGGTCAATTCCATTTGTGCATCCCTCTTCCATGAGCTGTTCCATGCCTGGCCCTTCGCCCATACCTTCCTCATCAGAAGGGAATTGGACCATCGGTTCTTTCGCAGGTCCTTCGCTTACACTACCACCCATATGAGTTTCAGTTTCTGAGACCGGCGCCGTTTCACGCACCACAGAGGGCGAGGCTGAATCAATTTTTAAGGACTACATCAAATAGTACAATATTAGTATCAGTATATCTCAAAGCATTATAGAGAAGGCAAATTTCGGGCTCGTACCTTAGAACGACGGGCCAACGGTACGTCCGAATCAGAGCTTTGGTTGAAAGGGGGCTGCTTCCTTTTGATGGACTTAGTCCTTTTTGGCTTAGAAGCCTCAGCAGCCTTCTTCGACCCCGATGACTCAGAAGGTTTGGGGGACAAGGAGATAGAAGAATACACCTTGGGTGCAGGCAAGGAGAAAAATCGTTCACGGGTCGATGGCCAGAAACGATCAAAATAAGGGTGAACGGATGTACAAGAAGTAAAAGAAGCTACAGCAAAAGTGGCTAGTAAGGATCGAGTCTCCTCCAAAGAATCCTCGACCTCTGAGACCGAAAAGACCTTAAAGCGGTCTGATGATGCAGAATATGAATGGAAAAATGCACGAGGCCATCCTTGGATGAGACCGAACTGACGAGCTACGAAATTGGGCGAATATACTTCTACCCCGGCCTTACCATTGGCCCCCGTTAAGATGTCATGAGCCAACTCACGGCCGCACAAAAATTTACGCCATATGCGAAGGGCCGTCTCTTCCTTTTCAGACAGGGGAGGATCAAGGGCGAAGGACGGACTGTCGGACGCTGAAAAAGGAAAAAAGGAAGGGACACGGGAAAGAGTATAAAAATAGTCAAAAGTGGCTCGAGGGGAAACAAAAGATTGCCGAAGCTGGGCATAATGAAGACCGGCACACGAGTAAGAGCGAGTCGACTCAATTGTGCCGAAGATAGGAAAATAAGCTTTCAGCCAAAGCTGGACAATCCATAAAGGGCCAGAAGCAATGGCTGAAGACCCGGAGCGAAGCTGTTTTTGGAGGATGGCCAATCCACTGTATGTGGCAGCAAGGAAAAATGAGGCCAAATCTAGGCGACGGCCATTCGCAAGGTCAGAAGAGATGGAGAGATAACCGTCGTGGGTTTCTGGCTGGGTGTACAAATAATATACTTACACAGCCAGTAGTGAAGAAATGTCGTTCGTTCCAACAGAGAAACCGACCTAGCCGTCTTCGAATAGGCACGAAGAAAAGAGGAGTACGATGACAAAGAAGAGGGGTCCATTTTAGGAGGAGGGAAGCGAAACGATGTAGAGACCGATATGGTCGCTACAAGAAGGGACAATCTAGTTAGGGCACCAACATCGCGAAGGGTGATGGTGAATGGCCCGACAGGAAAGATAAACACGTTATAATCAGATGACCAGAAAAGTAAAGAGATAGGGAATAGGCTGCGATCAAAAGCCGGCAGGTTCAAGGAAAGCTCGATAATGGGAAGGAGGCGGTGCGTATCCAAGAAGAACCGGGTATCCTCATGCGATAGCATACGTTTATACCAGGCTTCAAAAGCGATGTCGGGTCTAGGCCAAGTCCGAATTGGGTGGGCATAAGAGAGGGTAGAAAGACTTAGCGGCTCAGAAAATGGAAGGCCGGAGGAAGCAGGAAATTGCTGAGCCAACGGGTTTGTCGCAATGGTTTCAGCGTCTGTAAACATAGGACCGAGGGCGCATTGGGCGAATTCTTCATCCAAAGTATGAACACCAAAGACGCCCACAGAATCAGAGTCCAGCGCCGTCTGATAATCGGCAGAGGTCGAAGCATCAATTTTCGGGATTGAAGAGGAAGAAGCCATGAGGGATAAAGAGTTCAATATCACAGAGAAATGCAAAGTGGTAGAAGAAGTAAAGTTCGAAAACGAAGGGAGAGCGAAGCCTTATAGCCAAACAAATGATAGGTGTCGTGATAAAAATTGCCAAAGAAGTAAAACGGCGGGAAAATAGAAAGGGACGAAATTTCCCTAGACAGGTGTCCGAAAATGATTCGCCGTGAGTAACGTGCTAGGGAAGGGGACATCGAAGCGACGCCAAAACGGCTCCTGAATAGGCCTCATGATGAAGCGTGGAAGAAAGGGTCACGCATTTATTGCAGATAAGATAGGTCTCAATGAGACTCCAAAGGGCGGGGCAACAAATTAGGACGAAAGGCTCGTTCCATCGCCCTACCTTCACAAATTCGGTCTCAATCCATTCGGCCAAACTCAAGGCCTTACCTTCGGCCTACAGAATCGGCCAATGACAGCTGTCGGCATTACACTCTATAGAGAGTATTGCCCAAGCGTCAGCCATTATTGATACTGGTAATGGCGACAAAACTGATGTGTGACAGGATCATTAGGCCACAGGCTCGCTGATGAGTGGTATTTCTATCACTATTTCCCACTCATTTAACTTAATATTTTGTATAGTTTCTTGAGTTTTGTGAATATTTTGATGTGTTTTGTGTTATTTTGTAGATAAATAAAGTTTCAGGACATTCTGGAGGTGTTTTGGGGCAAATTGGACAAAATTGGACAAAAAGGGCAAAATCGTCATTTCAGCGTCGCGCCGCCCAGACCTTCAGCGTCGCGACGCCCAGCGTGCACCGAATCTGCTAACATGCGCTGGGTCCACAAAATCAGAATCTGAGAAAAGTTGACTTTGCTAACGTGCGCCGTGCCACGTGTCACCATCACAACGGAGATGCTAAAATGCGCCGTGCCACGTGTCGAAATCTCATTGCTTGGACGGCCACCGCCCCACGTGTCATCCTACGTGTCGCCACATCATCGTGCAAATCAGCAGCCACGTCAGCAAGTCAACCGAGTCAACATGCCACGTCACCATCAGCCAATCACAGCGCGACACGTGGCAACCTTTCATTCGTCTGACGGCCACCGCCCCACGTGTCGCCACATCGCCTTCCACATCATCAAAGTGACGTAAGCAATGACGTCATGAACAGTTGACACGTCACAGTGACGCAAGCAATGACGTCATGAACAGTGCCACGTCATCGGATAAGATTCTGAGCCGACCAACCAGCGCGTGACACGTGTCTTACTGTATCCAGCGTCGCGACGCTAGTGCAATTTGGGCGTCGCGACGCTGGAGCCTTATCCGAGCCTATAAATAGAGATCGAATTTTCATAATTCAGTGTACCATTTTCTCTCACTTCTTAGTTCTAAATTGAGAGTTTCTCTCTCTAGTTCTTTAAATTCAAGTTTTGTAATTACTTTTTAATAGTAATAATAATTTACTTTCTTTATTTTACAGTTTATACTACTCATATGATGAGGAGGTAACGTCCCTTTGTTAGGGTAAAAGGTAATTCTTTTACTTTTACTTCTTAGATTATTCTCCCATAATTATAATATATTCAAGTTTTAAATTGACTTAATCAAGATACCGCCAGATTGGTCGGTGGGTAATAAAATTCATATTCCGCCTTTATGGCTGGTTGTTTTCATATTCCGCCTTTATGGCTGGTTATTTTCACTCCGCCTATATGGCTGGTTTATATTAATGATTCCGCCTTTATGGCTGGTTGTTTTCATATTCGCCTTTATGGCTGGTTGTTTTTAACTGATTAAATCAATATACCGCCTATATGGCTGGTTAATAATATTTTGCAAAGCTTATATTATATTATGGGAGAAATCTAATTAGTATTAGTAGAAGTAATTCCTTTTATCTTAGCAATTTTATTTTATTTCACTTTCAGCATTTATTTTACCGCATTCACTTTATGCAATTTTATTATAACTCTTTTAAAAGTTTTAAGCCCTAGTTATGTGTCATAACTAAGTTAGTATCTAGGGTTGTGATAAAATTCAATATCACGGGTTTATAAGGGTTAGATTATAATTGGGTAATATAAAGAAATATTTATTGAGTCTTAATCTTAATGCTCTTTAATTAACTGGCCATTAATTAAATTGATTAGGTAAACTTAAAATGAACTAGACATAGGGATTTTAAGTTTAAGACCTTAGACTCAATAGCCCACGATCTTCCTTAAGGATAGATAACCCTTTTAATAGATTTCCTTACAGGATAGGAATATACCTGTCGGGCGAGGGTAGCCATAATTGGAATTTAATCTTAATGAATCTAGGTAATTTGGTTGACATAGACATATGGTTCAATTGGATTATACTAGGTATTTGTAATTGACCATCGGAAGAGGCTTTTACATAAATTAGTGTTCCAGGTTAATAAATCAATATTTTACCCAACTATAAGATAACTACTTCATCTTTAAATAATATTGGAATAAATCACAACCCTAGATAGTTTTTAATATTGAATTTTCTTAAAATCTACCTTCAAACAATTTCATTTACTTGTCTTTAATTTAGAATCGTCGCTATTTCAAATCAAATTAAACAAACTGTTAGATACTAGTATCATTTAACCTCATTAAATTAATAACTTAGGTATTAAGTCCTCGTGGGATCGATACTTTTTATACTACTTGAACGATACGTACGCTTGCGTTATACGTGTGTGTTTACGCGGTCAAGTTTTTGGCGCCGTTGCCGGGGACTTATTTATCTTTTATTATTAGTTTAGGGGTTAGATACTTTTACTTGTATCTAATTTCTTTTTACTTATTGTTTTTGTTTTCTTGTATTTCAGGTTTTCAGACACTTCATGAGACGAACCCGAAGTTTTGAACTACGACCGCTTGACCCAGAAATTGAAAGAACCATCAGACAGTTGAGAAGGGAAAGGCGAGAAGCCAAGAAGCAGTTTAGTTAACATGGAACCTGAACCTTTGGAGGTTGCACCACCAATTCCCATTCGAGACAGAACCATTCCGGTGGTTGATAGACTCATATCTTGCATTGTACTCCCTCCATTACCAGCAAATGCAGGTGACATCAAAACTTGCATTCAGATGATACAACAATCAGTTCAGTTTGGAGGAAATGCAACTGAAGATCCTAATGCCCACATCAGCAACTTCCTGGAAGTTTGCGGTACTTTCAATTACAACCGAGAAGCAAGAAGCAATGCGACTGCGTGTCTTCCCATACTCCTTGAAGGATAGAGCTAAAGCCTGGCTACATTCATTACCAGCAGGTTCTATCACAACATGGAACACCTTAGCCACCAAATTTCTTGCAAAGTATTTTCCACCAGCCAGAACTGGAAAGCTGAGGAATGACATCACATCCTTTGTGCAACAAGACTCCGAAACTCTCTATGAAGCTTGGGAAAGGTACAAAGACTTACTCCGGAAATGTCCACACCATGAAATTCCAAAATGGCTTCAAGTCCAAACATTTTACAATGGGCTTTCTGGAATAATGAGAACCACAATTGATGCTGCTGCTGGAGGAGCTTTAATGGCAAAAGGAGAAGATCAAGCCTGGGAACTAATTGAAGAAATGGCCAACAAAAACTCTTTGTGGCCAACTGAAAGAAGTTTGATTCAAAGAATTGTAGGAATATATGAGGTTGGAGCTAATACAGCAGCCAACACCAAGCTGGATCAGATATGCAAATTCATGGAGACTCTTACCACTGGATCCACAAGTTCACCATATGGAGGAGCACCAGAATCAAATCAACATGAAGAAACGGTGAATTATGTCAACAATTTCAACAGGCAGGGGAACAATCCATATTCCAACACCTACAACCCAGGGTGGAGAAATCATCCCAATTTTTCATAGAGCAACAATTCAGGTCAACAGCAAAAGAACTATCCACCACCTGGATTCCAGCAACAGAATAAAGGCCAGGAGCAGACAAATGAACCAGTGATGACAGAGATGTTAGCTCAATTAAAAAGATATGAAGCTATGATTCAGAGCCAATCAGCTTCCATCAAAGCACTGGAGAATCAAATCGGACAACTGGCCAATGCTCAGAGTTACAGACCACCAGGTAATCTTCCTAGCAATACAGAACCAAATCCACGGAACCGAGGAAAGGAGCAATGTCAAGCAATTACATTAAAGAGTGGTACTGAGATCAACAAAGATGTTGGAGTCAAAACAGCTGCTGAAGAAGTTCCAAAAGAAGCTAAACAACCGATGGAGGAAAAAGAAGCAAAGGAAAAAGAACAGATCACTCCACCTCCACCTTTTCCTCAGCGTCTTCAGAAAAACAAACTGGACAAGCAGTTTGCTCGATTCTTGGAGGTTTTCAAAAAACTGCACATCAACATCCCTTTTGCAGAAGCTTTGGAAAAAATGCCCAGCTATGTAAAATTCATGAAAGACATTCTTTCACGAAACGGAAATTGGAAGATTACGAGACAGTAGCATTGACAGAAGAATGCAGCGCCATCATTCAGAGGAAACTTCCCCCGAAGTTGAAAGATCCTGGCAGTTTCACCATTCCTTGCATCATAGGAGAACATAACTTTGGTAAGGCTTTATGAGATTTAGGTGCAAGTATTAATTTGATGTCTTTTTCTATTTTCAGGAAACTGCAAATAAGGAGAAACAATGCAAACTTCAGTCTCTCTACAACTTGCTGATAGAACGCTTGTATTTCCAAGAGGCGTAGTTGAGAATGTGCTGGTCAAAGTTGACAAATTCATTTTCCCAGCAGATTTTATTGTCCTTGATATGGAGGAAGACGCAGACGTGCCAATCATCCTCGGAAGACCATTCTTGGCTACAAGTCGAACCATTATTGATGTACAAAAAGGATAATTAACCATGAGGGTACAGGACCAAGAAGTAACATTCAATGTTTTCAAGGCCATGAATTTACCAGACGATGATGAAAAGATGAGGAATGTTTCAGACTTGATGTGATACACAGTACCATTCAGAACTCCAATGCAATGCAAAGTTCTACTGACAAACTTAAAACATGTCAATTGCCTGTGGAGCCTGAAGATTAAGCGTCTTTTGTACTGAAAGAGCCAATTCTTGCACAACAAGCAACAGAAGAGAAAAAGATCCACCAGCTCAACGAATGGGAGGAATTTCACAAACAGCCTTTGAGGATGCCAATTATACAAAGAAAAGGCAAAGAAAAGACATGATGAGAAATTAGTGCGCATACAACTGGAACCAGGGCAGAAGGTACTGTTAAACAAATCAAGGGGGAAATTCTTCCCTTGGAAGCCAAAATCACGGTGGTCAGGTCCATTTGTGATCACCAAAGTTTTTCCAGATAGAGCCGTTGAGATACATGATCCTGACTCCAACAAAACTTTCAAAGTTAAGAACAGGCGTGTCAAGCACTACTGGGGAGAACCGTTGGAACGACAAAAAGAAAGTGTCACACTTTCAGATCCAGCATAAACATTCGAGAAGTCAAGTCTAGCTGACGACTCTTAAACTTAGCGCTCGCAGGGAGGCAACCCATGCAATTTTTGTATATATTGTGATTTGGTGTGATTTACTTTTGTGTGTTTAGTTTTTGCAGTTTAAGACATTTCAAGATGGAAGAAGCTCTCTCGCAAGTCTTCACAAGCAATTTCCTTCTCTCCCTCAAAAATCTCTGATGAAAGTTTACAAAGCTCGCTTGGAACGAATGAGACTACTAATGATCAAAGGTATTCCTACTGATATTTGTTGGGTAATCGAAGCACGTATCCGTCTAGCAGATGAGTTTTCTGAGAATTGTAGTTCTTATTTACCTGGTTGGAAAAAATCACCTATGCAAAGAAACGAAGAGCTAAACAAATGGGTGTTTTTGTTACAAATGTGCACGATGGAATTGCAATACTCGTTGTCATTCTTTTGGAATGGTGTCTGTTAATCGCGAAGACAAAATTAAATTCATTAGGGATGGCTTGAGTAAGGAGTCTTTAGATGATATATCTTCGACTCTTGAGACGCATCCCAGTGGATATGTTCACATAGAATTTCGCAGATTACATACACAATTTCAAAACGAAAAACAACAGTTAAGTCTTGGGAATCTGACTAAAAAGACCCTGTTTGCCAATTTATAAGAAAAGTGGATGGGAAGCTTGTCCCTGACGCATAGACGTCAATCAAACCGTTACTTTTCTTGTACATATTATATCTTTTTGTCTTTTCCTAATAATTGTGATTTGTTTTGTTGTTTTCTTTTATTTTCTCCGACAGGATCCAGCCCTTTTTGACTAATCACGATATTTTTTCGCTACTAATCTTCCTCTGGAAGATACTTGTGCTATTTTATTCACCCTTTTCAGGTACTATAAATTCAGCCCGTCATTGCACTCTTGAAGGCATCCTGATTTTAAAAAAAAGAAATACATAAAAAATGGAAGCCACTTCAAGAAGACGAATTGAAAACATCTGTGTGTTTTGCGGTAGTACTGTTGGTACTAAACCACAATACATAGAAGCAGCACAGGAATTGGGTCGAGTCTTAGCAGCAAGGAATATGAACCTAATATATGGCGGAGGAAATCTCGGACTTATGGGGATCATCTCAAAGGCTGTACAGGAAGGAGGCAGTCATGTTTTGGGAATCGTCCCAAAACCTTGGCAGAGGCAAATCTTATTGAACCAACACAACGGAGAAGAACTAATTGTGCCAGGTATGTCTGAACGACTGGTAGAAATGATTAACCGTTCTGATGCTTTTATTGCTTTGCCAGGTGGCTTGGGTACATTGGAGGAAATTTTTATAGTACTATCTTGGGCGAACCTGAACATACACCAGAAACCAATTGGGCTGTACAACGTTGATGGGTTTTACGATTTTCTTTGTGTGTTTCTTGATGATGCTCGGAGAAATGGGTTCGTGTCAAAGCCTATGAAAGAACTCCTCTTACTGCCAGAACTGCTCCAGATCTAATAGACCAACTCATAGCCTATGAACCGAAAGTTGATCCTATCATTTCAAAGATAAAATGGTCCGAGGATGATCGTGGTAAGAGGCGTAGGATTAATCTGGATCTTAACCTTTAATTTCCTGTAGAATTTCAACTAATCAGGTACTATCTTCTAAACTCTTCTTCTACTTTTTAAGACATTGGGGACAATGTCTCATTTAGGTTTGGGGGTGAGGTATAGTTAATAGTACTTGTTTGTATTGTGTTTTTATTTTTAGTCTAAATTTTTTCGAAAAATACAAAAAAATTAAAAAATTAATAAAAACAAAGGGCATATTTAAAGCTAGGTGATGGTTTGGTGTCTTCCTTCACTCACTACCTTTTATAAGGAAAAGCTGTGGAGGCACCTAGATAATCATTCACTTGTAGCGTGTTGTGACAGACTAGTTTGGAGGACTCGTTGTTTATTCCTGACAACAAGCGATAAGAGCCTAAGGGGCTAGGGTACTTAAGTGAGCCTCGCTCCACCTTCCCTCTGGGAATCTACAACGGGAAGTCCATTCGACAGTTAATCACACACCATAAACTGAGCCTTTGATTAAACTTCTAAAAAACATGTAAATTATAGTTATATGACTAGTAGAAATGTTTTGTTGTTATGTTGACTAAAAAGATGAAATTGGTAAGAAATAGCTGTGAAGGAATTTCCACTCCTGAGACGTATTTCAAACCTAATTCAAAACAAGTTAATTTTTGTTTATTCACTTTTGAATTATAAATCTGTAAATCTCCATAAAACTGATTAAAATGAATCTTCATATACTTAGTTAGCAGATATTATCAACATACATAGTAACATACGGACATGAGCTGTAATTGAAAAGTTTGTAATATTCGTGCTCTAGTTTAATTGGAAGAAGCATCTATAAATAGTAATGGAATAAAAAAAAAAAAAAAAAAAAAAAAAAAAAAAAAAAAACAACATCTGAGATCCGAGTTATTAAGTCTGTAAGGGTATTTTACCTAGTGCCCTAAAACCAACTGGTTTGGGAGTCATTGGCCCAAAGCTTGTTACATGGATCAAAAAGATGATAGAAAATAAATATATATATACTTATATCTGAAGTCTGAGTAATTAAGTCCTTAGGGGTGTCTTAACACCTGATGCCCTAAAGCCAACTGGTTTGGGAGTCACCGACCCAAAGCTCGCTACATAGACGGAAGGTATTGTATATAAATAAAAATAGAGAAAAAATCAAAAAAAAATCAGAAAAATCAGAAAAATTATTCCATTGCTACAAAAAGGTGTGAAATCTGATAGAACTTTAGGACAAAAATATTACTCTCTTATCAACTGCACTTATAACTGTTGTGGGCAAAAATGAGTTGTTTAATATTTTGTTGGCTGTGTATATGAAGAATGGTAAAAATAATCGGAGAATTTACTTATTTAGTAATTTAGAATGAAACAAAACATCTAGTAACTTGGATTAGAAATTTCACCTGATTAGTCACTAACATTTTTATTCTCTTTTCGCTTGTCTTTTTGCTTTTGTGTGCATTAGTTTCACTACCTTTTTACTTTTATAAAATGTTTGTGGGTATCATTGCTGTAAACCTTCACGAGACTACAACTCGTCCACTAGGGACACCTAGGGGTTTAAAGGCTTGTTGCATACGCTAAATGCAACCGTGATCCCTACGAAAGTGGCTTAGTGAAATTTTATTATGTTATTTTATTCTGTATTTTGCTCGAGGACTAGCAAAATGTTAGGTTTGGGGGTGTGATGAGTGGTATTTCTATCACTATTTCCCACTCATTTAACTTAATATTTTGTATAGTTTCTTGAGTTTTGTGAATATTTTGATGTGTTTTGTGTTATTTTGTAGATAAATAAAGTTTCAGGACATTCTGGAGGTGTTTTGGGGCAAATTGGACAAAATTGGACAAAAAGGGCAAAATCGTCATTTCAGCGTCGCGCCGCCCAGACCTTCAGCGTCGCGACGCCCAGCGTGCGCCGAATCTGCTAACATGCGCCGGGTCCACAAAATCAGAATCTGAGAAAAGTTGACTTTGCTAACGTGCGCCGTGCCACGTGTCACCATCACAACGGAGATGCTAAAACGCTGTGCCACGTGTCGAAATCTCATTGCTTGGACGGCCACCGCCCCACGTGTCATCCTACGTGTCGCCACATCATCATCCAAATCAGCAGCCACGTCAGCAAGTCAACCGAGTCAACATGCCACGTCACCATCAGCCAATCACAGCGCGACACGTGGCAACCTCTCATTCGTCTGACGGCCACCGCCCCACGTGTCGCCACGTCGCCTTCCACATCATCAAAGTGACGTAAGTAATGACGTCATGAATAGTTGACACGTCACAGTGACGCAAGCAATGACGTCATGAACAGTGCCACGTCATCGGATAAGATTCTGAGCCGACCAACCAGCGCGTGACACGTGTCTTACTGTATCCAGCGTCGCGACGCTAGTGCAATTTGGGCGTCGCGACGCTGGAGCCTTATCCGAGCCTATAAATAGAGATCGAATTTTCATAATTCAGTGTACCATTTTCTCTCACTTCTTAGTTCTAAATTGAGAGTTTCTCTCTCTAGTTCTTTAAATTCAAGTTTTGTAATTACTTTTTAATAGTAATAATAATTTACTTTCTTTATTTTACAGTTTATACTACTCATAATGAGGAGGTAACGTCCCTTTGTTAGGGTAAAAGGTAATTCTTTTACTTTTACTTCTTAGATTATTCTCCCATAATTATATATATTCAAGTTTTAAATTGACTTAATCAAGATACCGCCAGATTGGTCGGTGGGTAATAAAATTCATATTCCGCCTTTATGGCTGGTTGTTTTCATATTCCGCCTTTATGGCTGGTTATTTTCACTCCGCCTATATGGCTGGTTTATATTAATGATTCCGCCTTTATGGCTGGTTGTTTTCATATTCCGCCTTTATGGCTGGTTGTTTTTAACTGATTAAATCAATATACCGCCTATATGGCTGGTTAATAATATTTTGCAAAGCTTATATTATATTATGAGAAATCTAATTAGTATTAGTAGAAGTAATTCCTTTTATCTTAGCAATTTTATTTTATTTCACTTTCAGCATTTATTTTACCGCATTCACTTTATGCAATTTTATTATAACTCTTTTAAAAGTTTTAAGCCCTAGTTATGTGTCATAACTAAGTTAGTATCTAGGGTTGTGATAAAATTCAATATCACGGGTTTATAAGGGTTAGATTATAATTTGGGTAATATAAAGAAATATTTATTGAGTCTTAATCTTAATGCTCTTTATTAACTGGCCATTAATTAAATTGATTAGGTAAACTTAAAATGAACTAGACATAGGGATTTTAAGTTTAAGACCTTAGACTCAATAGCCCACGATCTTCCTTAAGGATAGATAACCCTTTTAATAGATTTCCTTACAGGATATGAATATACCTGTCGGGCGAGGGTAGCCATAATTGGAATTTAATCTTAATGAATCTAGGTAATTTGGTTGACATAGACATATGGTTCAATTGGATTATACTAGGTATTTGTAATTGACCATCGGAAGAGGCTTTTACATAAATTAGTGTTCCAGGTTAATAAATCAATATTTTTGTTGGAAAAATGCTTATTTATAAGCATTTTGAGGCTCAATTTTAAGCATGGTCCACTTCGTGTTAGTGGTTGTTATTGAATGATTCGGATACTCCTCCGTGAGTACTTCGAAATGGTATATTCATATGCTTAAAATGGTGCTTGGGTGAATGAGAAATTGTTGCTCAAAGTTCACAATTTTCAAGCCTTTTGTATTTCCATAACAGCTAATTTAATTAGCTTGGTGGTTACAAAATTTTAATTTCCATAACAGCTAATTTAATTAGCTTGGTGGTTACAAAAGTTTAATTTCCATAATAGCTAATTTAATTAGCTTGGTGGTTACAACAATGTGTAACATCTCCCATTATGAAATTTAATTGGCTAGTTAATTTCTATTAATTGAGATGTGTTTTCTTTTCCTATATAAACAACATCAGTTCTTGTTTTCAACATCAGAGAATGAAATAGAAAATAGAAAAAGACATAGCACACACACGAAAGATCTTTTCTTTGTTTTGTTAAAAGGAGAGTTCAAACACTTTGTGGTTCGTTGGATACGAGTCGGGTGGTGCCCTTTCTCGTACGTTTCCATTGTATCCTGGGAAACAATCGTCTCACGTTCTACTGCACCTACGGTAGGGGACGAATTTTGTTTTAAGGATATTGTTGTTTTACAACAAGCCTCGGGAAAGTTCTGATTTGCATCAGCTTCAGCTTCTGCCTCTGCCTGCCAACAGCCTCTGCCTCAGCTTCAGCTTCTGCCTCTGCCTGCCAACAGCCTCTGCCTCAGCCTGCCAACAGCCTCTGCCTCAGCTTCAGCTTCAGCCTCATCTTCAGCTTCTGCCTCTGCCTGACTCAGCATCTGCCAACAGCCTCTGCCTCAGCATCAGCATCTGCCAACAGCCTCTTCCTCAGCTTCAGATTCTGCCTCTGCCTGACTCAGCATCTGCCAACAGCCTCAGCCTCAGCATCAGCATCTGCCAACAGCCTCTGCCTCAGCTTCAGCCTCTGCCTCAGCTTCATCTTCTGCCTCTGCTTTCAGCCTCAGCCTCTGCTGTCAGCCTCTGCCTTCAGCCTCTGCTCATCAGTCCCTGCTTCCGCTTTCAGGGTCTGCCGTTAGGGTCTGCTCCGAGGATAATAATTATAATTGTAATTTTGTCATATTCGGATTTCCCAATTACCGTGTAATAATTGTAATAATTATCATCTACATACCCAACTATAAGATAACTACTTCATCTTTAAATAATATTGGAATAAATCACAACCCTAGATAGTTTTTAATATTGAATTTTCTTAAAATCTACCTTCAAACAATTTCATTTACTTGTCTTTAAATTTAGAATCGTCGCTATTTCAAATCAAATTAAACAAACTGTTAGATACTAGTAATCATTTAACCTCATTAAATTAATAACTTAGGTATTAAGTCCTCGTGGGATCGATACTTTTTATACTACTTGAACGATACGTACGCTTGCGTTATACGTGTGTGTTTACGCCGGTCACTCGCTTTGGGCAGAAACAGACCTTAGGCAAAGGACCTCCAACCGATCGTGCAACGCGTGGAAAGACCCTTCAGGTGCCAATAGTACCCATTTTAGAAACATGCGCAACAGGAAGAGGAAAGGGCAAATTGGAAAGCTATTCACCATCTATTTAAAGACCGACCTACCTCACACCACCACAACCAAGTTCACCATAGCCAAGCAGAATCTCAAAAAAATGAAGAAAAAAAGATCGTGGAAAGTAATGAAATTTAGGCCACCAAAAGTGAAAGTCTCTATGGAATAAGGTGTGAAGTGGAATGTATAAAGGGTCGCTAGCGGCCATCCACACGGAGTAAGGTGTAAAATGAAATGTAAGGATGTGGATGGAATATGTCCGTTAGCGACAATTGTCCGAGAACCTCTGTGCGGAAGATATTGCATCCCCCAGGTGGTGAGTAGGTCACGCTCATTAGCAATGGCTTGCTTAAGCGTATTCACTCGGGGCATGCTGCTTACTTGGGAGTACGGGTTCTCTGGACTAAGGAACCAGCCATACGATGGGCTGGTCTTTCAAAAGGCGAAAGGGAATTGATGTCAGATGAACCCTCAATTGGAGCTGTGACCTTCCCTGAAACGGAGGAAGCATTGACCGACAAAGATCACCTCGATACCCCCCAGGGTGATGGTTTTCCCCAGAAAGGAAGAACCAGATAGTTGGTCAGGCGGGAATGAAGAGCATCTATTTACTACAGACCAGGAGTGAAGGAAGAACGAACCACAACAAAAGATGAAATTCACCTCGATCGTCCCTCTCAGTTCAATCGAGGTAAATTTGGGGGACAATTGTTGGCCGATAAAATCCCCGCAGGACGAATTCGTCCTAGAACGAGAAGAGGTGCGAAGAAAAGAAGGGCGATGGAGCGAAGAACGATAAAAGGACTTGGGACGATCGAGCCAATGGTCAGGGCGAAAAGTGCGATGCAGTTACCTTCACTACCAAAGCAGTTAGGCGGTTGTTCCTCCACGATCAGGCAGTTATGACACACAACCCAGCAGTTACAAGCATGATTCATAACTGCAAAGGAATGGTAGAACTGCCCAAGTCAATTAGCAAGCGGCACTATAAAAGCTCGCATATCCCAAGAGAAAGAAAAAAAAAGAATGAAGACTCAATCGAGCGTATTTTATCTTTTTATTTCTTAGCTTGTAACCTAGAACTATAACTTGTGTGCTTGTGCCCCTTGGAGGCTTATTCACTTGATTCAATACACCCCTTGCCGGGGTTTTGTCTCAGGAGGTTTGAACCTTACACGCTCTTTTTCCTGCACGCGTAAAACCTGCGCAAACAATAACTCATCGATTATTTTATAATTATATAATTCGTACACTGAGCTGATTTTTGAATATTTTGATGTGACAGGTTCGCAGAGCATTGTGTGATCATACGATGGTTCCAATTCTTCAAGTTTTCTGTTGTGTACACATCCAAATGTTATTGAAACTACATTTTACACAATGAAATTTTTGGAAGGACAAATTTTTATAGACACGATCTTTGGGTTGGTCAAGATATTTTAGACATTATTTTCATGTTTTTAATATTTGTCTTGTAAACTTTAATATTTAAAATTTTATTAGAAGATTTACTAAATTATAATTTAAGAAGTATTATATTCTTTGCATAAATATTTGAAATGTATGACATATAAAATGCTCAAACTAAAGAGGTTAATGAACCCCTTTCTAGAGTTGAACGGGCTCTAAGTAAGAGGTCATGACATGAGCAATGGAAAAAAAAAAAAAAAAAAGCAAATTAGAGTTAAAATATATAAAAATATTGAAATAAAAATAATATAAAAATATCACTCACTTTTGAACTCTCAGATATTTGAGAGTCAAAAAACATACAGTTAGAGTACAATACATATGTGTTTTCTAATTGAATAATTTTAAATTTGTATTTAAGTAATCTAAACTTAGTGCAGGATGAGTGAAAGTCTTGCTCTGTCAAATAATAAAGGAAGAACAAATAAAAAAATATAACTTTAAATCAAGATATTAAATAAAATCAAGATGTTCAAGTAAAAGGAAAAAAAAATTAACAAAGAAAAATCTGTAAAGAATGACTCATAATGTTTGAAGAAAGAAAAGAAAAATAAAATGTTTAAAAAGAAAAAAAAAAAAGAACTTTTGGATTAAAAGAAAGTAACCTTTTAAACACGTTATACACAAGAATTCGTGTTATATTGCAGGCATAACCCTCTTTTCTTTTAAACCAAGAAAAAATAAGGTGGGCAACAAAATATGAATTTAGAATTCGTGTTAAGTTGCCGATATTGTAGAGTCCAGCTGCTGCATGATTTGCATGAAGCATCACAGAAGCTTCCTGCCATGGTTTCCAGCGGCCATGCATGAGACAAGCAGCCATACACATCAACAACTTTCGGTAGATCCACAATCTTATGAGTAATTTGTGGGAATCACTGTAGCTTTTGTTGAAAAACAGACCCTTTACTTAGCTATAAATACAGCCATTCAGTGAGCCTAAAACTCATCCCCAAAGTGTAGAAAACAGAGAGAAAGAGTGAGGTTTTGTAAGTGTTTCAAGTTTGTAAACATTTGTATCTATTCTTGATAGTAATAGATTTGAATTCGGTTTTTTCCTCAAAATCATCTCTAAAGTGATCGGTGAATCACAACAGATATCACCCTATTTTCATGGCAAAGGTTGTTTAAAGGGAGAATATATTTACAATACTCTCTAAGAAGGTGCGCTCGCGACCGTTGGATTCCAGTGAAGCGTTTTAAAATGTGCAGGGATGTGTCAAGGTATTCTGTTATTCCTCAACTAGCAGCAAAACATATAAAATAAGCAAGCAAGAACAAATTAAATAAAATAACTCCAAACTAAGAAAGAAAAAAAAATTCAAAACATATATTCACGTGCACTCTAATTTAATTTTTTTAATTTTTACTTTTAACAAACTCATCAGTTATTTTATAATTATATAATTCGTACACTGAGCTGATTTTTGAATAATTTGATGTGACAGGTTCGTTGAGCATTGGGTGATCCTAAAGTTTTCTATTTGTGTACTCATCCAAATGTTATTGGAACTGCATTTCACATCATGAAATTTTTGGAAGGACAAATTTTTATATACTTCGGATTTGTCTAGATATTTAGGACATTATTTTTATGTTTTCAATACTTGTCATGTAAATTTTAATATTTAAAACTTTATTCGGAGATTTACTAAATTATAATTTAAGAAGTATTATATTCTTTGCATAAATATTTGAATTGTATGGCATGTAAAATGCTCAAACCAAAGAGATTCGCGAACCCCTTTCTAAAATCGGGCCCGCTCTAGGGAAGGGGTCATGACATACGCAATGAATAAAAAAATAACTTAGAGTTAAAATTTATCAAAATATTGAAATAAAAATATTACTGACTTTGGAGTTCTCAGATATTTGATGGCAAAAAACATGTAGCTGAGTAGAATACATATGTATGCTAAGTGGACAGTTTTAAATTTGTATTTGAATAATCTAAACATAGTGCAGGATGAGTGAAAATATTCCTCATCAAGCAGCAAAACCTGTCAAATAAGCAAGGAAGAACAAATTTTAAAAAAAAATCTAACTTTAAATCAAGAAAACAAAGATATTAAATAAAATCAAATTGTTCAAGTGAAGGAAAAAAAAAATGGACACTGAACATGGAAAATACAAATTTATTACCATGTATAGCATTAACATGAAAATTTGGATATTAAATATGAAAATTAGGGGTATAAACATGCAAAATAGACCAACATGAAAATTTATTAGCATTAATATGAAATTTAGGGCATTAAACATGAAAATATGACATTGAACATGAAAATTTTCAGACGTGACATAAGATTTGACATTTCATACGTGTACTATTGCTCGTCTAAAATTTCATAACATTAACATGTAAATTTGAATATTAAACATGAAAAATATGACGTTAAACATGAAAAATTATGCATTCTCTTGAAAATTTAGGTATTAAATATGAAATTTAGGATATCAAATATAAAAATTATAAAATTATTGTCTTATGAGCATTGACTTGAAATTATCGGTATTAAACAAGGAATTATGGCATCAAACATGGAAATTTTAAATTTATTGCACCGTATAATATTAATATGAAAATTTGGCCATTAAACATGAAAATATGGCATTAAACATCCAAAATCGGAAACATAAAATTTTATTAGCATTAACATGAAATTTAAGATATTAAACATGAAAATAAGTTATTGAACATGAAAAAATATTTTTACACGTGACATAAGATTTGACATTTCACACATGTATTATTGCTTACCTGAAATTTCATACATTAACATATAAATTTGGATATTAAACATGAAAAGTAAGACATTAAATATGAAGATTCATGCATTAAATATAAAATAGGGCATTAAACATGAAAATTTACTTTAGACATGATTTAACATTGATTTGACAGAAAACCAACTAAACCAACTAAACCCTACTTTCTTTTATCTCTTAAATGATCCACTCGATCTCCTTTGTTGTTGAGGAATTTCTCATAACTAAGTCAATGACATTTTTGGTGTCAGATTCGATAATGAAAGCCGGAAATTCCTTTGACTTGGCTCATTGGATCCCAAACAAAATAGCTTCAGCTTCTGTCCCTTGAATATATCAGTAAAAGGGATCACTCTAGTTTGAGCACCAATAATCGAACTGTTACAATCTCTCATCACCATACCCTTCTCAATGTTTAAAGTCACATATACATTAATCTTAAGATAACCTACTGGTGGAGGCTGTCACTCACGCCAATTCAACTATTTCTTATCTCAGCCATTGTTATCCCCTTGATTCCGGAGACAGTTAAAATAATAATAATAATACTAATAACAATAATAATATTCTAATTGTATTTAATTGTACAGGATGTTGTATAAAATGTTGTGTGAATATCATTATTGAATTTTAATCATTACAAATAATTGACCTTTATTATAAGAAAAAGAGTTATAAGAACTCTTTATCAACTCGAATTTTGTTGATTTTATTTATTGTAATTTCTACGTACCCACGGGAGTAATATGCAGCCAGCAACCGCTAACGGCTAGTTGGGCGGACTGACCCTCCAACGGTCACCAGCATGATCGTCGACGACTTCAAATTGATTTTTAAATTTTAAAAATAGGAAATTATCACGTATAATTTCACTAAAGTCTAGAAGTATGTGATTTTTTAAAATTTCCATATATCCATTTTAGGTTATTAAAAGAAATTTTACACTCAAATTATGTCATTTTTCATAATTAATTTTGGGTATAAAAAAAGGTTGGTATTTTGACTTATCCCGTCTCGTTTGGGATGAGATTTAGGTTAAAAAATTTTGTCCCGTTTGGGAAAATTTTGAATCGAGACAAGTCGAGATTTTCACAGGACAAGACAAAATTATTTATAAAATAAGACGAGATCGAGATATATTTTTACCTTGGTTTATATGACCGGGATGAGACGAGATTTGCCAAATCTCGTCCCGTTCCAAACCGTTGCCAACTTTGGTATAAAATATTCGATATTATTATTTTTTTTTAATATAAAATATTTATTTTTCATAATTAGAGATGAAGAAATTTTTTTTAAAAAATATTGATATTTTCCTGACCAACGACTTTCTTGAAACTCCCACCTACCGCTTTAAATCTTACTTACCAAAAGCCCTTTGATTCCCTCCTCATTAAACCACAACGCTGTATTTGTGTTAAATTACATAATTAACCTTACAGGACTTTAAGTTAAGTGCGCTTACAGCCCAGCTTTATTTGATGGAATAATTAAATTTCCAATGTTTTAAGAATAGACAAGCAGATTTTATATAATTAAGATTGTTGTAGTTCCTATGGACATTTTATATCCAGCATTAATTATGTAAAATGATATTTACATTAAAAAATTTGTAATTTCCAGAGGTAGTAATTTGAGTCATGATTTGTTTATTAATTCGATTCGTATTAAAAAGTATATAAATTTGAAAAGTTTGATTCGTTCCGCCAATGCATCAATTTATTATATTTGTTTATTAAACGAATTGAATTTGAGCTCATCGATTCATTTAAAATTCGTTTATTATTTTTATTTTGCTAGTTTTTTGTTATTTTCTTAATAAGTTCGAAAAATTATTGTCAATTATCATAAAAAATTATATTGTTTAGATTTGGTAGGTCATTTTTAATAAATCATTAATTGAGTATTTCATACATTTATGTGTTTATAAATAATTAATGCAAATAAATTATAATAAATTATATCATTAAATCAAATCAGAATTAAAAGAATATTCATTTATGATTCATTTATTAAGCAAATTACTCCTCCCACCTCCCCTAGCAAACCCCCCTCTTGTCCCCATGTGTAATTCCAAAAATGTCTCTCTCTTTGTCAAAAATTATTCCCCCAATTATTATAACTCCTTTGCTAATAATTCTGTATTTATATATACTAGTTTTTGGCCCGTGCCTACGGCACGGTGTTACAGTATTTGGCTCGTGCCTACGGCACGGTGTTACAGAATTAAATGATTTTATTTTTTAATAAAATGATGCCCGTGCCTACGGCACGGTGTTACAGTATTTGCCCGTGCTTACGGCACGGTGTTACAGAATTAAATGATTTTATTTTTTAATTAATGATTTTATTTTAACTTTCTATTTTTTAATTTGAAATTTTGAAATTTTTTGACCATTTCTATCAATCAATTCACTCTCTTTCCTCCAATTACCAATGAAATGATCTGGTCCGTCAATTAAGCCGCATAAAGAGAGCCGTTGGATACACTCTCTTTCCTCCAACAACATTCTCCTTTATTATATAGATATTAATTTAAAAATAAATATATACTAATTATAATTCTCTTTGCCATTTTATTAATTATATATTTTTTTATTTTATAATTTTTTGATTTTTTGATTTTGTTAATAAATATTACAAATTTCGTATTTATTCATTTAATTTTTTTGATTCATTTTTAATTTAATTAACACTACTTAGGTATAAAAAAATAAAATTTAACCAAATAAAATTATTTTATAAAATAAATTTTGTGATAGTCTATTTGTTTAATAAATCTAATATATTTATTAAAATTTATTTGTCCTATTTACTTTCATAAATCATCATGTTATCAAAAAAAATTATTTTATAAATTAATTTTATTTGGTTAAATTATATTTTTATAATACATAAGTAGTGTTAAATAAATTTAAAAAAAAAATCAAAAAAATTAAATGGATAAATAAACACAAAATAAATAACAATAAATATGAAATTGTAATATTTATTAAACAAATAAAAAATATATATAAAGAGCAAAAAAAAATATAAATTTTAAAAAATTAAAAAAATAATAAAATAAAAAATAAAAAATTTAATTAATAAAATAAAATAAGTATATATGTTATTTTTAAATATATATATATATATATATATATATATAATTGTGATATATTTGGTTTATTGGGGAATGATTTTTATAAAATAATAGGGTATTTTCGGAAATTGAGGGGAGACAATGGGAGGGGAGTGTCAGAGAGTGAGAGGGGGAAGAGTAGTCATCTTTATTAAACGAACTAATCTAAATCTTGAAATTAAAATTCATTTAATAAATAAATCGAATACATCACACTTTAATTCGATTAATTTAGGATTTGAACAAATTTAATTCGTCAATTTATTTTATCGGCTTTAATAATTTGGATATAAAATATTTATTTTTCATAATATAAGATCAACAAATGTAAATTTTCAAAAATTTATATATTTTTTAGATTTTAACTTGACCGACGGGAACGACTAGAGATCCTGAAAATCTAAATAATTCAAAATATATTATTTATTTATGTTCTTAAATAAATTAATAAATAATTTGTCTTCTCATAATCGACAAATTAATCATTCCTCCAAGAACAGGTCACTTTCTCAGTCTGCGTATATCAACGTTTAATTTGTTCAGCTGTTTCTCTCTCTCACGCTCCCTCGCCTTCTCTCTCTTTCTCAAGAGATTATTTGAACCGGATAAGGTAATTTTTCATCTGGGTTTTTGTTTTTTTGATCGGTTTGTGATTAATCTGAGTTGAAATCGATTGATTACATGTAAAGATTGTATTTTTATTGTTGTTTGGGGTCGAATCCTCACTTGGTTTTCTTTCTTAATAATATATCAGTGTATGTGATGAATGCTCTCTTGCTACAGTGATTATTTTAGATGCTTTTCTTGCTTCAGTTTGTTGATTCTGATGTGGGTTTGTTTTTTGTTTTTTTAAATAAGGTTCTTTTCTTTCTTTCTAGGACAATTGGTTGGGTATAAATTAGGGTTTTGATAAGTGGTTGTGTTTTGCTTGGATTGCAATCTATCTGAATGCATTTGCATCTTTATGTATTTGGATGAATTATTTGTCTCTAAAATTAAGGATAATGGCTGTTGTTGCTTTTTTGGAATGATGGGAAAACGGAATTTGGAGCTTTGGTAGATTCATATTGAAGATAGAGGGCTTACGGGTTAGTAATTTTAGAGGGATTTTAAAATGTGGGTTCTTATATTTAGATAAATTATTGGTTTGACATGTTATAATAAGAGGAGATATCTATCTGTGTTTGGTGATAGATTCTTTCCATAAGTCCCAGCATAGATTCCGCAGTACTCCTTATTTCCCTTCCCTCTTTTATCACCTTTCCTTTATTATAAAAAAAATGGTAATTATATTTGCGCTATGTTGCTAGGGGTATGCTTGAGATTGAGGTGTTCTGGATTTAATTTGCTGTTGCAGTGGGAGGAATTAATTGGTTTTAAATTATAAGTGTGTAGTCATTGTTTGGCAAACACTTCATCGGTTTAGTTTTTAATGGAAGGGAAAGATAGTTGCATATATTTACAAGTAATGGTTGTGATATAATTTTATAGATGGTAGAAACGAATCTCGATTATCATTACTATATCTACATCCCTGTTGAACATTCTTTTTATCCTCTTATTATTATTATTTTTTGAAAATTTCCATAAAATGAGATTCTGGACACAGTTGGTGGATTGGAGTTCTGTTCAGGTGCATGATGATCTTGAATTTTGCATAGATCAAATAGAAGCAGGAGAAGACTCTATGATACACTTTTGTGATTGCCTGTTTGAATTTTAATTAAGTTTGTCAACTTCTTATCAAGTTGTTTACTTGCATGTGTTATGACAGTTATAACTACTCTTACCCTGGTTGATCTCTCTGTTTTATGAGTTTCAAGCACCCTTCCAATGTTAGCTATTTCTTCGACTCTTGAGAGAGAATTGGTGTTGGTTGTTAATATTTTAGTCTATTTAAAGTCGAGACACATGACTGAATTGTACCCTTACCTCCTTGTTAGTTCTAATCTGAAAGTTCATTTTTTTTTTAAATCTTCAGGTGCTTTTGGCATTGAGCTGACAATTTTTCTCTCTCAACATCTTAAGTTCAAAAAGCTTTTGGAATCGTTTGCTAAAGTTTTAAATTCTCATCAGTGAGGGAAAAGTTATTATAAGGATTCCGCCACTTTTCGTTGACATGGTAAACCTACAGTGTTTATATGAGACCATTAATGTGGAAATTTACAATATATTAAACCAGTTACGGGGGTGCATATCTTAATATTTTTGCCCAAGAAATGCACATTTAAACTGCATAAGAATTAAACTTTCAGCAGCTGCCGATGGAAATAAAGTGAAATTTTGTATAATATGTTCATTTTTATATGCATGCATATTTAATAAAATGGGATATAATAAATTTTCCTCTACGCTAAACACATTGTCTTTTTAGTTTATATAAGATGGAAATGCATTGACTTTGTGCATTAAGCTAGTCTCCTAATTTCTTTTTACCACTTAAAAATTGTTCGACTTACGATACCTTTTGTCATCATGTTGTTTTAGGCTACTAATGAAAATCTTCCACCAAATGTAATAAAGCAACTTGCTAAGGAATTGAAGAGTCTTGATGAATCTCCCCCCGAGGGCATTAAAGTAGGAGTAAATGATGATGATTTTTCAACCATATTCGCTGATATTGAAGGACCAGGTATGCAATTTTTTGTCCTTCAAATTTTTACTTCTTTTGAGACATACTTCAAAATAGTGAGTAAGATTTCCTTTCCATGTAGCTGGAACTCCTTATGAGAATGGTGTTTTCCGCATGAAGTTGTTATTGTCCGGTGACTTCCCTCACTCCCCTCCAAAAGGTTTGTTGGTTGCCTTGTTATGGATATTATTTTTTTCCTCCTAAAATAAAGAATCTGTAAACTACTTGTATTCCTGCTACATACTTGTAATTATTCACAATGTGGATGTTTTTAGGTTACTTCCTCACTAAGATATTCCATCCAAACATTGCAACAAATGGTGAAATTTGTGTGAATACACTAAAAAAGGATTGGAACCCAAGTCTTGGATTGAGACATGTTCTCATTGTAAGTTCTGGTAACACTTTGTGTTAATAATTATATTTCCTATGTTCTTCCATATTTGTTTGACGGGAACTTTCTAATGAAATAAAATTTACTCCTGAGAATTTTTTTCATTGCTCTGAGATTTGTGATAACAGGTAGTTCGGTGTTTATTGATTGAACCATTTCCTGAATCAGCTTTGAATGAACAGGCTGGTAAGATGCTACTTGAAAATTACGAGGAGTATGCCAGACATGCCAGGTATGCCTCTTGTCATTCTGTTATCTACTTTGTTTTATGATGGTGCTTGGCAATACTGGAACGTTTCATGTGAATATCTAGCTGCTAAGACAGATCCGTGTCCCATACTGTGTTTTGTTCATGGATAAAAATTATGTACGTGTGGGGCCTTTAGTACCTTTTGAGAGTACGTTTGTTTGTGATGTCAAGTTCTTTAGATAGGGAACAAACTTGTATGGCTTTATGTTTAGCTGGTTAATTCATATGCCCTCAGCCTTAAATGTCCTCTCTAATAAGCTTACTGTTGCTTACCAAATGAGCGCCATTTACTTATATCACTCAAGTTTGTAAGTTTTCTGCAGGATTTACACCGGGATTCATGCAAAGCCAAAACCAAAATTCAAGTCGGGAGCCATTTCTGAATCAACAACAGCGCTGAATGTTGATCAGACTAACACCAACATTGACCCGAAAAACAACGCAACATTGCCATCACCGCAACTACTGGCTCCTTCTGCAGCAGCCACCAGAGGAGGAAATAATCAGGATCAGCCAGCTGCCGGCGCTGCTGTTCCAACAGCAGAGATAGGAATCAGTGAGTCTACTGCTGCTGCTGCTGCGGCGAGAACCACTACACAAAAGAAAGAAGTTGGGGTGCCAAAAGTTCAGGCTGACAAGAAGAAAATAGATGCTAGGAAGAAGAGTTTGAAGAGATTATAATTATAGGGGAAATTTCCTGAACTTGTTTGTATTTTGGAGTTTATTTTATTGGAGAGAGCATAAAGGGACCGGACCAGTTTGAAAAATTGGAGGTTTGTGGGGTTTTATTCATGTCTTGAATCAACGTATTTTTTCCATGCATGAACGATGCCAGCCGAAAGAGTAAATCTCGACGGAAAAGAGTTTAACAATAATAATTAAACAAATTCTTTCTTAAGTTTTTTTTTATAAAGAAATTGTATTAATTAATTATGTACCTAACAAAGAACCCACTTGACAAGTAAACTCCTTATTTTGTTAATAATTTTGTGAAAATAAAATCTTTCCAAGATCAGTCTCAAATCACCATGATAACTCAAAACATGCAATCCATGAAGAACTTTACTAGCATGAAGACGCCACTAAACTTGTCAAGTTTAGATAAGTCGATTAACACCTGAATAAGGGGAATCCTTCCCTTACCATGAATTCGGCCCTAGCCGTAGCTTTGAACAGCTAAGTTTTTATGAAATTTTTGTTGTTCCCTGTTTATATATTACAAAAAAATGAGCCCTAATGAATGTAAAATGACTAAAACACCCTTAATGGGTGAAATGACCTTAAAACCTAAAAAAAAAAAAAACTATCATGGGCTTCAAGTAAGCATGTCCCCACATGTCATTTCCAGATAAATACAACCTAAACAATGATTAAAAATTAATCTACCTTACGCTAAATTGAGGTGCTTATACTAGCAACTATTTGAGATTCTTACAATTTTAGGAAGGTTCTAAGCATAATTAACCTTAATGATTTGGTCAACTAGCTTAATTACATCAAAACTAAAGTTAACATGTCAGACATAATATTTAAAAATATAAGGGCTTGGCCGAATTCCACTATGGCGTGAATTAGGCCAAATTCTTCAAAATGGGCTTGTGAGCGTCACTTGGATCTTGATTTGAGTCCAATGGAATAGCTTTGGGCCTTCTTCATTGAAGCTCACATGCGTCTCCAGTGTACCCCTGACTTGTCTATTGCAGTCGGCCATGAAACTTTGATCTAGTCTGTCTTATAATTGGCCCCAGTGGCGTATCCAGAAATTTCAATCAGTGGGGGCTAAATTTTTTTCTTACCAAAATAATTTATAATGAATTCAAACATATTTTTTGAAATTATAAGATGATCCCTATACTTTTGAAAATTATGAAATAGCCCATAATTTCTAAACTTATAAATTAACCCAAAATTTTTAGAATTATATTTTTATCCATAATTTCTAAAAATACCAATTACTCTAAAATTTTAATTAAAAATTTATTTTTAAAATTATGTATTTTAAGTTTATGTAGTATATTATTTACTAAATTTTCGCTAATTTATTGTAGATTTAATCACTTTTTTAATTAAATTATTAAAAGCCTAATGCTAAAATGCAATATTTGTGCTTTGAACAACTATAAATAAAAAATAAATATACAAAAATATATACAAAATAATTATATTTATATTAATATGTGAATATTTTACACATAACAACTATACACGATGTGGTTTAGTAAAAGAATCACTACAATATATCAATAAATTAGAATATCAATAACCAAACCTAAGTATAAATATAATTATTTTTTATTTTATTTTTATTTAAATGTCATGAAATCCATATTCTTTTACAAATGGAAAAACACATAAATGAGTGGGTTTAAAATGAAAAATAATCAATTATATATACATATACAAATTAAATATAATTATTTTAGATATGTTTAAGAAATAAGATTGATGCAAAAGTGTATTGAGATTTTTTTAACTAATTTGAGTTTAGGCCTATATATTATATTAAAAAATACAACTCAAAAAATTAATAAATAACGTATTTATGGGTATTGTTTAATTATTTAAATTTTCTAATATATATATATATATATAATTTATAAATAAATAAAAATTAGTGGGGACTGATTGACCCTTTTGGAACTTGCAATGGTTACATACTGATACTCTTGATCGTGACCCTTGGTGCTACATGTGTGCCTTGATTCATTTCAGTGTAGAATTTGGTGAGCTTATAAACTAAACTTATACTCTCAGCATAATACTTATAAATTAGCTTATAGTCTCAATTTAATCAATTAAAAAGAATAAGAATGATGTCCAGGGGTAATATTGAAATCTGAAGTTTGTGATTCGGGGGCTCCATTGGCAACTTTAATTTAATCATTAAATTTTTTTGGTCCCGCGTGATATAAAATGGTGCCCCCCACACCCCTTACTGATGTTTAATGAGCATTTACATGTCTTGAGCTTTCTTATTTAATCTTCCCTAAATCATACATTGTTATTTGAGCTATTTAATTCCATCGATTTTAAACCAATATTAATTTTCGAACAATTTTGAAATATCAATTAATTAATTTTTATTTCTTAAAAATTATCTGATTTTATTTTTTATTTTATTTTTATTTTTTAATATCTTTTTGAAACTCTGATCGTTGATTTTGCCTGAAAAAGAGAATAATTCAGTTAAAATTTAAAAAAAAAAAAAAAAATTTGAGGATACATTTTGATTTGAAATAATTACTATCATAATATAACATCAGTATCCTTAATTTTTTAGTTAATTTTTCTTCCTAATTGTAGTAAAATAATACTTATTCATATTCATCCTCATAGATTATTTATCATTTTCCATTATAAATGAAATGATTTTTAATGTATCTTGAGTTTAGTTTTGAATTTATTTTATTTTATTTTCAATCTTTACTTCTGATTAATTATAATCGCTCTAACTGCTCTTAAAGCGATTTATTACCGATTTCCGAATAAATTGCCAATATACTCTCACTTGCGGTCAAAATTTTCAATTGTTAAAGACAAATTCGTCCATTTTTTTTTGGAATCGTTGAAAACCCCGCCGCCAAACTACCCCTTTCGGGTTTAAGCGGAGCAGATTAAACATCCGGCTGTCCTAAGCTCTTACAAGAAACACACTCCCTAGATTCGAACTCATGACCTTAAGGTGAAATCATGAGCCCTACACCATCAAGTCAAGTCATTGGGACGTCCCATACTAATTTCTTATGCACAAAAAACTCAATGAAGAAATAGGGCAGTTTTATGAGACACATTCAACATACAAACGTTCACAGAAGAGCATAAAAACTAAAATATGAAAAAACAGGTGCTCAAGTAACAATACAAATTGAAGAGGGAGACAACATTCCTCATCCACCACCACCACCACCACTAAAAGACCAGATCTTTCTTTAGCTTGACCTCAGAATCATCAATTAAAAATTGCAAAAGAGGAAACTAGGGAAACCATTTTTTTCCCCTTTTTTCTTGGAAGTTTTGATGGGGTCACTTACTACTTAGCCATCATAACCTTGACAAATTCGTCGTAATTTATCTGGCCATCGCCATCAACATCAGCCTCCCTTATCATCTCATCAACTTCCCCATCGGTAAGCTTCTCCCCTAGGTTTGTCATCACATGGCGCAGCTCAGCAGCAGAGATGAAACCATCCTGATTCTTGTCAAAAACCCGGAAGGCCTCTTTCAGCTCCTCCTCAGAGTCAGTGTCCTTCATCTTCCTGGCCATGAGGTTTAAAAACTCAGGAAAATCAATAGTTCCGTTTCCATCAGCATCCACTTCATTGACCATGTCCTGGAGCTCTGCCTCGGTGGGGTTTTGACCCAGTGACCTCATAACAGTCCCAAGTTCCTTGGTGGTAATGCAACCTGCAAAATCGATCAGTTCGCTTGTACAAATATTTCAAGCAGCACTACACACGCAGGTTCAGTCGCCCACATCCAGGCCACCTAGCTTGCTAAATATTGCTGATTTATCAAAAACATTTTATCGGTGTAAACGGAAAAGATATCTAGAAACAACATTAAAAATATAACAATACTTCCATATTGCACGTAAATCTCAAGACAGAATTTCATTAGAATGAGCGGAACTATCCAAGATTTTAGACATTTAGACTGAGTTTGGTAGAGAGTATTGCACTAAGAATATAAGCTAGCGTATAAGCTATGGAACAAACGCTAGAATATAAACTAGTGTAAAAAATTAATCTCATATTGTGAGATTATAATTTCGTGAACATTAACGAAACGTTTGTTGGAACGTTTTAACGCTAGCATTAACGCTCATAAAACGCTCCACCAGCTCCCCCTTAGTGAGAAGTATAATGTTAAATATGCAATTAGAATTACAGAATTTGATGTAAAGCCTATATTGTGACGATCATTTGATCAAAATATGAAAATTTATATTTAATAAGAAAAAGAAAAAGCTTGAACATCAACACGTTTGATTTGGAATCGATTGCTTTCATTTGCAAATCAAATTTAAAGCAATGCGAATCTATTTCAACTATGAACAGAATCAACTCAATATTCCGTCAATTTAAAAAAATCAACAAAAATCACATCACATATCAACGATATACAAAGGAAATCGAAAGCTAAAAGCAAAAAATTATTGTAAAGAGAGAAGAATCGGACCGTCGCCGTCCTTGTCGAACAAGCTGAAGGCTTCTTTGAACTCGGAGACCTGATCGTCGGTAAGCTGATCCGCCATTTGTTTTCGAAAATACAAAAATGAAAAATGCTTTGCTTTTCTCCAGACAAAACGCTGTCGCTTTATAGGAGTCAGTTTCTTCAATCCGGACGTGACCTGATCAAATCTGCCTAATCTTCAATTTCCCCATTTTACCCCTTTATTATTTAGTTGACCCAGTTTTGAAAATATAAATTCATCCATTCGGTTAAATATTTTCCATTAATTTTAAGTCATTTTTCATTCGATTAATATTAAATAATTAGAATATTCCAAAAAATATTTAAATATAATAAAATTTTGTTTAAAAATTATATAAACAGCGACTCAATTAGTAAAAAAATATATATTTAAAAACAATTACTAAAACTTATATTTTTTAAAAATTACTAAAACTTGCATTTCGAAGATCGTGGGGATAAAAGTGCTATTATAAGAATATGTAAGATAATTGAGAGATTGAACTAACAATATTTTCGGGAGGTAAATTTCTAATCAATTCATTCAATTTTTTTTTTTCGAGGACAAATTGTCACATTTAATATGATCTTTTAGCATATAAATTAATTAATTATGAAGATAATAAATCATTTTTCTTATTTCTTATTTTTGTTTGCCGGTTATTTACCATTTCTTCCCAAAGGTTTAAGAATATCACGTGCAAAGATAAAGTTTGCTAGAACTTACAATATTTTTTTATTAAAAAAAGTTAATTATATAAATATTTTGACGTAATTATATTTTATCTAAAAATCATAAAAGTAAATCACTAACCTTGTATGAATTCTTTCATTGTCATATAGATAAAATCGGAAAATAGAACATGATAGATAGTGGTATAACATAATTTTGATTCAATTGGGATCATTAAAAAAAAAAAAAAAAAAAAAAAAAAAACCACTAAATTTCAGTTAAAAACCTCGAGTTTTGTGAAATTGTTTTTATAATAATGCATCGGATGAAGCCTTCAAAGTAGAGATGGCACCATTTTGGCATAAAATAATAATGCGTCCGAGGAAGCCTCGAAATTGGAGATGGCATCATTTTTGGCATAGCCATCTTAAATAAATAATTAGAGATGGCACCATTTTTGGCATATCTTAAAAATATCTAATATTGGAACATTCGATATCCAATATCCATAATTATATATAATTAAAAGAAAAATCAGGTATTTGATTTGGTGGTTCTATATAATGATTTAGAAATCATGTAAGGTGTTAAAAGTGATTGGATCATAAGAGTCTGTCGTTTCTAAGGGATGTGGCTTGGTGATGTAGGGTCCAGGATCTCACCTTGAGGTTCTGGGTTCGAATTCAGGGGGTGCACTTCTTGTAAGAGTCTGTGACAGCCGGTGGTTTTACCTGCGCCGCGGCCCAGAATGAGTGGTTTGGTGGCGGGGTTTCCATCGTTTCCAAAAAAAAAAAAAAAAAAAAAAAAAAATCATAAGAGTCTGTCTATATGGCATTCAATTGTTCATTTAGGATAACAGCCCCCAAATGTCTCCCCCGACATCGAGATCGCATAAAAATGCTTTTAAAAATAATCAAATATTTAAAAATATTTAGAAATATACTGACCGATATCACTCGAAACAAAAAATAAAAATTATTTTTATTTTTTATTTCGATATTCAAAATATTAAAGACGGAGGTCAATTACAGTTACATAATTTATGAGACACTCGGTTAACAGAAAACGATAAAAATAAGCATCACCATTTAACAGAAAACATATTGTTCACAGAACTGCAGAAATAATTTTTTAAAAATAAAACTAAAATAAACTAAAACCGAAGTGAAAAGTTGCAAGAAAAGTTGAAGCCGGAGACTGAACAACATTCCTACACCACCACCATTAAAAGACCGGCGCTTCCTTTAGCTTGACTGACTCATAACTATCAAATTAAAAAATGTAAAAGGGGACACTAGGAATCCATCACTTAGCCATCATAACCTTGACGAACTCCTCGTAATTTATCTGGCCATCACCATCAACATCGGCCTCCTTGATCATCTCATCGACTTCCTCGTCGGTAAGTTTCTCACCCAGGTTAGTCATCACATGGCGCAGCTCAGCAGCTGAGATGAAACCATTCTGATCCTTGTCAAAAACCCGGAAGGCCTCCTTCAGCTCCTCCTCAGAGTCGGTATCCTTCATCTTCCTGGCCATGAGGTTGAGGAATTCAGGAAAATCAATAGTTCCATTACCATCAGCATCCACTTCATTGATCATGTCCTGGAGCTCGGCCTCAGTGGGGTTCTGACCCAGTGACCTCATAACAGTACCAAGTTCCTTGGTGGTAATGCAACCTGGAAATTGAAATATAAAACCATGAAAAAATGACAGAACGATATTGACAAAAATAAAAAACTGTTTGCTTGTACAATTTCTCTGCAAATCAAACAAGCAGCAGTGCACAAGGAGGTTTAGCTGGTCACATAACTGCTAAACATTGCTGATATGTCAATATATCAGAATCAAAATAAGACAAGTATTATGATAATCATCCACGACTGAAACGTATCTTAATGCCGGAAAGTTGGATAGGGTGGCCTTTGCGTAAGGATTATATTGCCCCCAATTTTTATGAAATACAAGATGCATATTGAATTCTAAGAAATTAATCTTCATTTTGACCCGATATTCAAGAAATATTTGTGCGTTCTTTTCTAGATCAAACGGAGGAATTGAAGTCTCATTCGTATTATTATTGTGAATGGGATAAATAAATTAAAGAGAAAAAAAAAAAAAAGACAATATAATTCCAATTAGTAATTTTTTGAGATTCGCAAAATTGAAAGATGCTTATTTCGGATGAGCCGAGCCAATAAGATGAACTAAAAAAAGAGTTCTGCATCATGAACTTTGTATCGCGCACACCATAGTCAAAAAATGAACATTGTCATATAACATTCTACAACATAATGTAACATGCCAAAAAGGTGTAAATGGCTTTAAAAATACAACAAGTGGAATAGATTATTTGATGAGGAAAACAAAACCTAAAAGCATGCATATACCATAAAAACCTCCAGAGATATTTTATTAGAAGAGCAACACAATCCAAAAACTTAGGGCATCTTCAATACTCTATCCAAATCACAGTTTTCATTTATACAGTTTAAGATAGATTGAAAATGCATTCGGTAATGACATTTTCAAAACAATCTTGCAAAACATTTAGTCATATGGCAGGACTTTAAGAAATGATACCAGATGTATGCATTATCAATCAGATATTTGAAATACGAATCAAAGACCATTTTATTTTCAGAATAGACTTTTGAAAAAAAAAAAATCAGAAAACCATACCTAGCAAGCCTTTATTAAGGAGTAGATTCAACTAAATTTGCAGATGTTGATATGAAACATATATTTTGGACAGGGCTGGCCTTGAGATTTGGGTGGCACTAGGCGATCCGCTGAAAATGGAGGCCCTAAGTTAGGTAAGTAATAGTATCTGAAAGGATTTGAGGGCCTAAAATTTTTATCAAGTTTTGAATTTGGTTATTAAAATGGTAAATAATGAAGACTAGCTAAATAAATAAGATAAGTTGTGCTTGTTTTTCTTCCTATTTTAACAAAATTATTAAATTAGGGGCCTGAGATTTTATCAAGAAGTGGGGGGGCCCTAGGCAGTGGCCTATGCTGCCTACCCCTCAAGGCCGGCCTTGATTTGGAATAGTCCGAGACCAGGTAAAATAAACGTCTTAAGATGGAAGTGAAAAGCAAAACTCATCAAAAGCTTTAGAAAACCAAGCCATAAAAAACCTCTTAGTGTATATAGTCCTACTGATGCATCCCTCATTTTATTCCAAGCTAAAAGACAGAGAAACACAAAACTCCAATACACTCACTACATGATAAAAACACCTTGCATTGGAGTGTCTTTTCTTGCTTTTTAGTGGTCGTCATTTTATTAAAATGAGGGATCGCCCAATGGAGAGTTATTATATATATTGACGTGTCCAACCTCATCTAGAAACTAGACAAAATTCACACACGATCGTAGTAAATGCATTCGGTGGCCACTTTTGCATGTATGCATTTGGTGGTGGCCACCTTCTTTCTTTGACAAATTTGCATTCTTGCATTCGGTAGCTGAACTCACTGAATTTTAGAGCCACCAAATTGCCTATATATAAAGCTCTCATTTGAGAGCAAAAGACCACCCCAGGAGCAGAGAAAGAGAGAGTTTAGAGAGAAGCATACATTCCATTTTATAGAATTTTCAGTGAATTCAGGCACCGAATGCAATTTTGTCAAAAAAAACGTGGCCACCGAATGCATTTACTAATTTTGTCGAGCTTCTAAATCAGCGATCACTCATTTTAATAATTACAAGGCAAGATAACAAAACCTGGAAATCTACCAGCTGGTATTCAAACCGATTGCTTCCATTTAAAAAATAAAAGCCATACAATCTAAAATTCAATCACAAAGTAACATTAATCCAAACATGTATTCAACGCAGTCTTATATAAATCAAACTAATTCGCATCACAGATCCAAAATCAAGATCAAATATGAGAGATCGCAGCCACCAAGATTCAAGAATCGAAAAGTAGATCTATACAAGAATTCAAAAGCTAAAAGCAAAATAAATTATATATATATATATATAGAGAGAGAGAGAGAGAGAGAGAGGAATCGGACCATCGCCATCCTTATCGAACAAGCTGAAGGCTTCTTTGAACTCGGAGATCTGATCATCGGTGAGCTGATCCGCCATTTTCCTCTTTCTTTTCCTTTTTCTTTTTTTAAATCAATAAATAATAAATAAACGGTCTGTTTTTTTCTTTCGAAAATACAAAAGCTAGCAGCCACGACTGAAGAGAGAGAAAATGATGACCGCTTTTATATGAGCTACCATCGCGTTCCTTGCATCCGGACGTAACCGAATTATTAAATCTGCCTAATTTTTAATTTCCCCTTTTGCCCTTCCTTCATTTTCTCCTTTTTTTATTTTGCTTATTGGATGAATTAATGTCAACTTTTAATTTTGAATGACCGTAATGCCCCTCAAGCTTGCATCTTATATGTTTATATGACTATATATATTTTTTAAAAAAATACTCTCATTGATTCAAGGGAAATAATGAGTTCTCATTAATTTAAATTATTATTTATTAATCTATAAATTATTAATAACACTTTAAAATTTAATAAATTTAATGATACATTATTTTATATTAATTACTAATTTTTAATTTATTATTTATTAATCTATATACTATTAATAACACTTGAAAATTCAAAGAATTTATTTGATACAATGATTAATAATTATATAAACTATATTGATTATAAATTATAATAAAGTGAATGGAGAGAGAGTAAATGAATAATTAATTAAATTAAGGTGTAAGTGGGGCTTCAAAGATTATACTAAATAAGTAATAGTATAATTGATACACATAAAGCCAACCAGAGCATCACTCAATGGTTTGAGCTCAACCAACTCCGTAACTTCATCAACAAATATCTGCTGACACGAATGAAGAAGAAAAAAAAAATAATCGTAGACGGTGGTATGATATAATGAATTTATTATACAAATTTAATACTTGTATCATTAAATTCCTTGAATAATTATTACAAAAATTCAATGAAATTGATGATACTTTGTTTCGTATTAATGAGGTTGCCGCTCAGCCGCAGTGATGGTTATAGAAGTGATATTTTGATCATTTTTTTTGAAATTTTAATTGCATAGATTGTGAATTTAGTTTTTTTTTTTTTTTTTTTTGAAGATGAAAATTCATTTATACATAAAAACATCATATGGATGTAATTACACAGTCATAAAAACTCGAATATAAACTTAAGATACCTTAAGATTCAAGTATAGTCAGGATAAACCTAACAACATAAAACAATATATGTATTATGTGTTTCCCATAACTAATAGAGATTATACATTCACACCTAAAATTACTTACGAACATAAGGAATTACAGGACCGGTCTGATCTCCCTACCCCAGCCTTAGTGCAAAGTTAGTGACTACATATCCTAGTTAGAAATGAAACAACATAATACACACATTGTATGACATGAATCCAACAACTCAAGGAACATTAGATCCTTTGCAATTGCCAACAGGTCCAACCACACGCCAAAGAGCTAAGAAGATCAGAGACGCAATGGCGGGGCTAGCGCAGAATGTCATGGTCGAGTGTGACAGACAACTTCGGGGCATATTGGCGTCACATGAGGGCTTTAATGGAGTGGGTCCAAAGCTATTTCACTTCCCAAGTCATACCAGAGTAACGCACCAGCAATCTTAAAACCGAGTATATTTTTAACGGATCAAGCTGATTCAAGCCCGACACTAAATATTCGGCCAAGACAGGACTTATTGGACTTTATGACACATCATTATGCCTTTATACATGGAAGCCACGAATTTGGAGGACTTTTGGTGCAAGGAAACAACTTTAGACAAATTTGGAAAAGTTTTCCACATTTGTTGACTTTTATGATTTTGTGTTTTTACTTTAGACTTTTTTGGCAAAGTTATTTATTAAGTCTTTGTTTGTTATTGATTAAGTCTTTGTTTCTTTTGACTTTGTGTTTGTTATTAAATGTCTATTAGGGGCATGGCCATTTAATAGCCATTAGTTAGCAACTTAGGGTGTTTTGGTCATTTTGCACCCATTAGGGTTTCTTTCATTGTACTATTTAAACTCATTTCATCTTAATGAGAAGCTAATCACCAAATTTCGAATTTCATCTTCATTTTGAAGTCTTGGCTATTGCCTAATTTGCTTAAGGGAGGGATTCCCCTTATCTCATGCAATCGACTTATCTAAGGCGTGGCAACCTTAGTGGCGTCTCCGTGCTAGCAGAACACTTCAAGGAATCAACTTAAGGGTTCTCAGAGACAAGTTCTTTTTGGGTCTTCTTTGTGGCCTTGGAAGGGTTTTGTTCCTACAAAATCAAATTCGCGGTTCTTGGGGTTCTATCCGCTGCGAGGGGTTTGCTTGGCCTAATCCTCCAAGTGAGTTCCGCGTCATTTGGTATCAGAGCTTAGGGTTCCAAGATCTGATTTTTCTATCTTTACTTTGTGTTTTTTTTTATTTAGTCTTTATTGTGTTTGTTGGTCATCAAGATACTTGTTCATCTTGATTCTTAGTTTTTGTTGGATCTTGTTGTTTCTTGCTGTTTCTTGTTTATTTGTGATCAAAATAGCATGAATAACATTCTGTCTTTGAGTGTTTTTGATTGATCATGAGTATTTCTTCATGTTCTAGTTTCGGTCTTTGAGTCAAAATAAGAGTTTTATTTTCTTTACTTAAAAAAAGTGTTTATTTGTTAATTGAATGTTATTAGGACGTGTTCATCATTGTTATTAAGTTATTTGTGTTAAAAAAACAAAAAAAAGGAATCAGGTCTGATTTAAAAAAAAAAACAAAAAAAAAAGAATCAGGTCAGATTTGACTATGTGAGATTTATTGACATATCTTGTCTTTCTATTGTTGAATACATGCAATTAGTGTTGTTTCCATAAGTATTATTCATATCAACTTTGCAAAAATCAGAATTGACATCATTCATCTTGGCATTTTCGTGAACTTGCTTATTTGCATTCATGTGATCTTAGTGCAATCTTGTGAGTTTGAGTGAAAAGAAAGAGTGTTTGAGTGCATTGGTGATGAAAGTGAGTGAATGAATGATGAAACAAATTGAAATGCATGAAGTTGATAATTATCGTGAGTTAAATATAGTGTACCTTTGTTGATTTGTGTTGTTAATGTTGAAGAATCAAGTGAAGTGAGGTTGAGTGCACCAAATTTGCACTAATTTCGTGTATATCCAAGCAAGTTTTACTTGCTACCTCTTGAAATATTGATATTTGCATTGTATTTCATTTGCTTTGTATACACTTGTGAGTGTGAGAGGCAAAATAAGTGAAAAGAGAAAAGAGTAAGTGAGACAAAACAATAGAGAGTGATTACAAGATTGGCTAAGTGTCACATTGAGTGCTTGCTTGTTTGCTTGCGCATTTCGCTAACTCGTTTTTTTTCTTATTCTGTGCTCTTTAGCTTAAGTTTCTTTGATTGAGAATTCGTGATTACTATTCTTATTCGCATTATTCCACCTACCCTATATACATCATTGGTTCTTGTTGTTTATGCTAGCTTGAAGATTACACATTGTTGTGAACTTTGGGTAAGTCATATTCACATCATATTGAGTGTAAACACGAGTGGAGTGATACATATTTGAGTGTAAACACGTGAGCTTGTGAGATTGTGAGGATATCTAATTATTTTCACATATTATTACTTCTAATATGTTTGTTGAAGCTTTGAGATGACATGTACTAGTTTGACAGTGGATGAGAAACTTGAGGCTTTAGAAAGGAAATTCATAGATATGATGGAAAACATGAATGATGCTTTTGATAAGTTATCCAGGGAAGTAGAGAGTAATCGAACAGGCAGTGTTCCCAGACCACCACCTCGACATATACCACCACCTCAGAATGTGGCACCACGACGGGTACCACCATATGAAGAATAAGCTGAAAAATGAGTTTGATGATTCTGATGATCTTAATGATGTGGAGGAGAGATTTCAGCCAGAGCCTGATAGGAGGCCTAATAGAAGGTTTGATATGAGGAATGATAGGAGGGATAAGCGGTTTGATGGTAGAGGTGCATTTGATGACAGAATATGGGATTATGATAGGAGAGGATACGGTGGACATGGTGATGTTGATGGTGATTTGAGCAGCATCAAGATCAAAATACCAAACTTCCGAGGCAAGAATGATCTAGAAGCATATTTAGAGTGGGAGAAGAAAATAGAATTGATTTTCAATTGTCATCATTACTCAGATGAAAAGAAGATCAATCTAGCAGTCATGGAATTCACAGATTATGCTATGATTTGGTGGGATCAGATTGTCACCAACCGAATGAGGAATTATGAGAGGCCAATTCAGCATGGGAAGAACTTCGAGGTCTCATGAGGAAACGATTTATACCCAGCCATTACTACCGAGAGTTGTATCAGAAACTACAATATTTGTATCAGGGGACCAAGAGTGTAGAGGATTATTATACTGAGATGGATGTTGCCATGATCAGGGCAAATGTAGTGGAGGATGCAGAGGCTACTATGGCACGGTTTTTAGGGGGCTTGAACATAGAGATTGCCAACATGGTGGAGTTGCATCATTATGTTGATTTGGAGGATATGTTTCACATGGCTGTCAATGTAGAAAGGCAACTCAAGAATAAGTCTACATCCAGATTTGGTACTCAGACTACTTCTACATGGAAGGGGAAATGGTTCCTAATGATCGACGAGATGGAGGCTTTAACAAAGGGCTGAACCTGATGCCAAGGGTAAAGAAGTTGCAGAACCAAGCAAGGCTAGAACGAAACCTGAAGGTACAACACCAAAGACAAAGGACATCAAGTGTTTCAAGTGTTTGGGCATGAGACATTATTCTTCACAGTGCCCCAATAGGCGCACATGAGTGATTGATAAGAAGAGTGGTGAAGTACATTCTACTGACAGTGAGGTTGAGGTTGATGATGATGAGCCTGAGATTGAGGATACTAGTGACAAAGAGGGAGCTGTATACCCGCTGGATAACTTATCCTTAGTTGTCAAGCGTGTTTTGAGTGCACAAATTGTTGAGGATGAGATTGATCAACAAATGGAGAACATATTTCATACCAGATGCCGTGTGAATGGTAAAGGGTGTAGTATGATCATTGACGGGGGCAGTTGTGCTAATGTCGCAAGTACGGCTTTAGTTGAGAGGTTGGGATTAGATTTCTTGAAGCATCCCAAGCCTTATAAGTTGCAGTGGTTAAATGATTGTGGCGAGATAAAGGTGACAAAGCAGGTGTTATTGAGCTTTACCATTGGGCCATACACGGATGATGTCCTATGTGATGTGATACCGATGCATGCAAGACATATTCTTTTGGGCAGGCCGTGGCAGTTTGATAGGAAAGTTATTCACGATGGGTTCAAGAATAAGTATTCCTTTCAACATAAGGGAAAATCCATTACCTTGTACCCACGCACACCAAAGCAAGTCCACGAGGATCAAGTCAAGTTGCAACTTGAGAGAGATTGAGAGATTGAGAGTGAAAAACACAACCTTGGGGAAAACACGTGAAGGGAGTGTGACTGAACCTAGTAAGGAAAATAAGGCAAAGGTCGTGAGTGTTTCTAAGGGGAGTGTGAGTGAACTTAAGGGGGAAACAAAAGTGAGAGTGAAAAAGAGCTTTTACATGGGTGAAGGTGAAGCAATGAAAGCTTTTAAGACTAGCAAGCTTATGCTTTTGTTGGTCTACAAGGAACACCGTATTTGTATTGCTAACACTGACCCTTTGCTTCCTGTGTCCATTTCATCTATTTTGCAGAAATTCAGTGATGTGCTGACATAGGACATTCCTAGTGGGCTTCCACCCATTAGAGGTATTGAGCACCAAATAGATTACTTACCTGGCGCAGTCATTAGGGGTGGCAGAAAAGCCCGAAGCCGGCCCGGCCCGGCCCGGGGTAACACGGGCCCGGGCCGGGCTTCACCCAAAAAGCCCGAGCCCGGCCCGGCCCGGCCCGGGCTTAAAATAAATAAATAAATATTTTAATTTATAAAATATATAAATTTTTATAATAAATTTTTTATATTTATATTTTTTTATAATAAAAAAATCGGATCTAGGCTTAAAATAAATAATAAATATTTTAATTCATAAAATATATATCTTTTTTTATAAATTTTTTATATTTATAATTTTTTATAATAAAAAAATCGGATCCGGGCTTAAAATAATAATATTTATAATTAAAAAATCAGGCCCGAGCCCGGCCCGAACCCGGCCCGAGCCCGACCGGGCCTGCCCGGCCCGGCCCGGCCCGATGACAATACGGGCCCGGCCGGGCTTGATAAGCCCGGCCCGAGCCCGGCCCGTTGCCATCCTTAGCAGTCATTCCCAACAAACCAGCCTACCGAAGCAATCCAGAGGAGACGAAGGAACTTCAGAAGCAAGTGAGGGAGTTGATGGAGAAAGGGTATGTTAGAGAAAGTATGAGTCCTTGTGCGGTACCAGTTCTTCTAGTTCCTAAGAAAGATGGGTCGTGGCGTATGTGCGTTGATTGTCGAGCGATCAACAATATAACGGTAAAGTATCGTCACCATATTCCTAGACTAGATGACATGTTGGATGAATTGCATGGTTCAAAGTTTTTAGTAAGATTGATTTAAAGAGTGGATACCATCAAATTCGCATGAGAGAGGGAGATGAGTGGAAAACTGCATTTAAGACCAAGTATGGCTTGTATGAATGGTTAGTTATGCCATTTGGTCTTACAAACGCACCTAGCACATTTATGAGATTGATGAATCATGTTATGCGTGCTTTTATAGGTAAGTTTGTTGTAGTTTATTTTGATGACATCTTAGTTTACAGTAAAACATTAGATGAACATGTTACAATTTGAAGCATGCTCTTGAAGTGTTGAGAAAGGAAAAACTGTATGCTAACTTTGGTAAGTGCACTTTTTGTATGGATATGATTGTTTTCCTTGGTTTTGTTGTAAGTGCAGATGGCATCGAAGTTGATGTAGAGAAGATGAAGGCGATTCAGGATTGGCCTACACCAACGACAGTGACAGAAGTTAGAAGCTTCCATGGATTAGCAAGCTTCTACCGCAGATTTGTTAAAGACTTCAGTAGTATTGCTGCCACCACTGACTGAAGTAGTGAAGGAAACTGTTGGTTTCAAATGGGGAGAGAGCAGGAGGAGCGTGCATTTCAGGATCTTAAAATGAAGTTATGTAGTGCACCAGTTTTGGCGCTTCCCAATTTTGAAAAGACATTTGAGATTGAGTGTGATGCATCCGGAATAGGCATTGGAGTTGTTCTTATGCAAGAAAAGCGACCAATAGCTTACTTTAGTGAGAAGCTGAATGGAGCATTTTTTATGTACCCCACATATGACAATGAGTTGTATGCGCTAGTGAGAGCCCTTGAGACTTGGCAGCATTATCTGTGGCCTCGAGAATTTGTGATCTATACTGATCATGAATCATTGAAGCACTTGAAGGGCCAAGGTAAGTTGAACAAACGACACGCAAAGTGGTTGGAGTTCATTGAGACATTTCCATACGTAATTCGCTACAAACAAGGTAAGGAAACATTGTCGCTGATGCACTATCGCGAAGGTATGCTTTACTTACTTCATTTAGTGCAAGAATGCTTGGTTTGAATTTATTAAAGAACTTTATGCAAATGATACTGACTTTAGTACCATCTATGATGCATGTGAAAAGTCTACCTTTAATAAATTCTATCAACATGACGGGTTTCTGTTTAGGGCGAATAGATTATGCATTCCTATTTGTAGTATGCGTGAATTGTTAGTTAGAGAAGCGCATGGGGGAGGTTTAATGGGGCACTTTGGCATTTCTAAGACCTTAGGGGTATTGAGTGGACATTTTTATTGGCCTAAAATGCGGAGAGATATTGAGCGTTTGTGTGATAAATGCTTGATTTGTAAAAAGGCTAAATCTAAGGTTATGCCTCATGGGTTGTATACACTGTTGCCTGTACCTAGTGAGCCGTGGGTAGATGTATCAATGGACTTTATATTGGGTTTACCTAGGACTAGGCACGGTAGAGATTCCATCTTTGTAGTGGTTGATAGGTTCAGTAAGATGGCACATTTTATAGCATGTCATAAAACTGATGATGCCACTAACATTGCTGACTTATTCTTTAGAGAAGTGGTACGACTCCATGGAATTCCAAGGAGTATAGTTTCAGATCGTGATGTTAAATTACTTAGTCGCTTTTGGAAAGTTTTATTTAGGAACAAAACTTTTGTATTCTACTACTTGTCATCCCCAAACTGATGGACAGACTGAAGTTGTTAATAGGACTTTGACTCAGTTATTGCGTACTATTGTCTCTAAGAACTTGAGAACTTGGGAAGATTGGTTTCCTTTTGTTGAATTTGCATATAATCGTAGCATTCATTCTTCCACATCTTATTCACCATTTGAAATTGTTTATGGTTTTCAACCACTAACTCCATTAGATTTGTTACCATTGCCTGTTGATGAGCATGCATGGTTAGATGGAAAAAAGAAAGCTGATTTGGTGAAACACATACATGAGAAAGCAAGAGAGCACATACAACGAAAGAATGAACAATATGCTTCTCATGCCAATAAGGGAAGAAAACGTGTGGTATTTCAACCTGGAGATTGGGTTTCGGTACACATGCGAAAGGAAAGATTTCCTGAACAGCGTAAATCCAAGCTACAACCGAGAGTGGATGGTCCATTTCAAGTCTTGGAACGAATTAATGAAAATGCATACAAGCTGGATTTACAAGGTGAGCATAATGTGTCTGCGACATTTAATATTTCCGACTTAACTCTTTTTTATGCAGGTACAGATTCGAGGTCGAATCATTTTCAAGAGGGAGGGAATGACATGAATCCAACAACTCAAGGAACATTAGATCCTTTGCAATTGCCAACAGGTCCAATCACACGCCAAAGAGCTAAGAAGATCAGAGACGCAATGGCGGGGCTAGCGCAGAATGCCATGGTCGAGTGTGACAGATAACTTTGGGGCATATTGGCGTCACATGAGGGCTTTAATGGAGTGGGTCCAAAGCTATTTCACTTGACCCAAGTCATACCAGAGTAACGCACCAACAATCTTGAAGCCGAATATATTTTTAACGGATCAAGCCGATTCAAGCCCGACACTAAATATTCGGTCAAGACAAGACTTATTGGACTTTATGACGCATCATTATGCCTTTATACATGGAAGCCACGAATTTGGAGGACTTTTGGTGCAAGGAAACAACTTTAGACAAATTTGGAAAAATTTTCCACATTTGTTGACTTTTATGATTTTGTGTTTTTACTTTAAACTTTTTTGGCAAAGTTATTTATTAAGTCTTTGTTTGTTATTGATTAAGTCTTTGTTTCTTTTGACTTTGTGTTTGTTATTAAATGTCTATTAGAGGCATGGCCATTTAATAGCCATTAGTTAGCAACTTAGGGTGTTTTGGTCATTTTGCACCCATTAGGGTTTCTTTCATTGTACTATTTAAACTCATTTCATCTTAATGAGAAGCTAATCACCAAATTTCGAATTTCATCTTCATTTTGAAGTCTTGGTTATTGCCTAATTTGCTTAAGGGAGGGATTCCCCTTATCTCATGCAATCGACTTATCTAAGGCGTGGCAACCTTAGTGGCGTCTCCGTGCTAGCAGAACACTTCAAGGAATCATCTTAAGGGTTCTCAGAGACAAGTTCTTTTTGGGTCTTCTTTGTAGCCTTGGAAGGGTTTTGTTCCTACAAAATCAAATTCGCGGTTCTTGGGGTTCTATCTGCTGCGAGGGGTTTGCTTGGCCTAATCCTCCAAGTGAGTTCCGCGTCATTGTACATACAACTTTCATAACAACACACAAATTAATCTAATACAAGATAATTAATAGATCCAAGAGGAAAAAACATAATACACACATTGTACATACAATTTTTACAACAACACACAAATTAATCTAATACAAGATAATTAATAGATCCACGAGAGATATCGCATGAGGTACTACAAAGCTTCTCGTCTTCACCACTGGATCTACTCATTTTGCTCGCACCAAATCTTTTATACGCTGACAAAATGATAATTATTCCCGTGAAAAAAAAAATCATAAACCAACACAATGGTTGGACATATACCACTATATAGTATAGCTACTGTCTTTGCATGAATCATACAAGTTGTCTACCTCAACAAGATCTTCCAGCTGCAAGCAATGAGATGAGAACCAGCCAAACTACTTTTGGTGGCTTGATTTGTGGTTTGGTTGTCATTGCAACCAAAGTCAAGAAATTGAGCAAATGGTGCCACAAATTTAGGGAGTAAAAGATGGGTGAATAGTAACAAACCCTTCCTATAAATTGAAGCATTCCCAGTGAGCTTCACCATCCCAAAGAGTGTAGAAAATACAGAGAGAGTGTGTGAGGTTTTTTGTTAAGTTTCTAGTTATAAACTTGTGTATTCTATTCTTGATAGTAATAGAAATGATTCGGTTTTTCCTCAAATATTCTCTAAAGTGATCGGTGAATCACAACAAGTGGTATCAGTAGCTTTGGTTATTCTTTGGGGTCGAAAAACCGAAGAATGGAGCTCGGTTCGGAAAATTCGGGTTCTGGAAAAGTTGTCAAAAATCAACTTTGAGCATACCATCAGCTAGTTCACGTCGAGACGAGCACGGTGGTATTTTCCGACGATCAAAAGGACGTCAGGGTGAGCCGCACGCGCCGACTAGAGGCTGTTTCACGCGCTCCCACGCACCACACGCGCTCCAGATAGAAGACGATACACGTGGCCGCCACGTCAGTGCCACGTCAGCCCCAGTCATCACACGTCAGTGCACAGTCAGCGCTGAGACATCCGCATCGTCATCGCACAGTCAGCGCCACATCATCCGCTACGTCAGCAAGGAGTCTACCACGTCAGCGCCACGTGTCCGCCATGTCAGCGACACGTCATCAGCCACGTCAGTGCCATGTGTCTGCCACATCAGCGAGTCGGTCCCACACTGCCACGTCAGTAGCCTGGTAAATTTCATTTAGCCCCCTGAAGTTTTGAAATTTACAGTTTTGCCCCAGAACTTTTAGGAATTTACAAATCAGTCCATGTGTCGGATTTATACCAACGAAGTGTCTATTCCACCATTTTCGACCGTTCCGGACGCAACGGTGACCTCTGATTTTTTAAATTCAACCCTGATTTTGACCTATTTTCATTTTAAACTTGAAAACTTAAAATGGAAATGGAAGATTTTCATTCTGGTGCAATGATTAAACTGGCTGCAACTAATTACTCCATCTGGAGACCTCGGATGATAGATTTTTTACATTGTAAAGATTTGTTTGATGTCATCGAGTTGAAGGGAGTGAAACCAGAGTCTGTTAAGGAGTATGACTGGAATAAACTCAACAACAGAACTTTGGGTCAGATTAGGCAGTGGATCGGTCACAGTGTCTTTCACCACGTAGCACAGGATTCAGATACTTACGGGATGTGGATAAAGCTGCAAGACATGTTCCAAGCCAAGACAGCTCGAAATAAAGCCCTGTTAATAAGGCGTTTGGTGAACCTGAAGCTAAGGAGTGGAACTTCCGTTGCGGAACACACCAACGAGTTTCAGAGCCTGGTGAATCAGCTGTCTGCAGTGGACATGCAGCTGGGAGATAAAGTTCAAGCCCTCTTATTACTCAGTTCCCTTCCTGATAGCTGAGAGACATTGGTGGTTACTCTCAGAAATTCCGCTCCATGAGGTAAAGTTACCATGCCTATAGTAAAAGATGTCATGTCGAATGAGGAGTCCAGGAGAAAAGATGTTGGCTCAGAACATACAAAAGCCTTCGTCACAGAGACTCGAGGAAGACATCAAGGAAGAGATAGAGAAAGAGGCAGAAGCACAACCAGGGGTAGATCCTCAGATGGAAGGAAGCCTATAAGTGCTACCATTGTGGCATTGTAGGCCACCTAAAGAATAATTGCTGAAAACTGCAACGAGAGCAGAGACAAGGCAATCACCAGCCGAAGAATGATGAATGAGAGACACTGGTCATTATCCAAGTAGATGTAGCAATATGCTCCATGCAGGAAGAGACATGCCTTCACAACGCAACCCAAGATGTTGAGTGGGTGGTAGATACTGCAGCATCCTACCACGTCACTCCTCACAGAGATTTCTTCACAACCTACAAAGCGAGAGACTTTGGATCAGTGAAGATGGGAAATATCAGTTCCTCTAGGATAGTAGGAATGTGTGATATTCAGTTGCGGACAAATGTCGGGTGTACATTGACCTTGAAGGATGTCTTGCATGTTCCAGAACTTCGACTGAATGTACTCTCGGGGATAGCTCTTGACAAACAGGGCTATGACAATCACTTCAGAAATGACACATGAAGAATGACAAAATGTGGCATGGTTGTCGCCCGATGACATGCTTGCGGCACATTATACAAGACTCATATGAAGATTTGTGCAGACAGCCTCAATGTAGCTGAAAAAAGGGCTTCTCAAAATCTGTGGAACCGGAGACTCGGACACATGAGTGGGAAATGGTTGTCTACCCTGAATAAGAATGAGATTACCAAAGATGTTGCACGAGGTCCTTGCAACCACTACTCGATTGGTAAGCAACACAGAGTCTCATTTAATTTCTCTTCAGAGATAAGATCAGAGTTGCTCAGTCTGGTGCACTCTGATGTTTGCGGTCCCTTGGAGGTTGATTCATTGGGCAGTAACAAGTATTTTCTGACTTTCATTGATGCTGCTTCTCAGAAAATCTGGGCGTATTTCCTCAAGATGAAGGATCAGGTCCTAGATCAATTCAAGTTGTTCCACGCCATGGTAGAGTATGAAACAGGGAAGAAGCTGAAGTGCCTTCGCACAGACGATGGAGGCAAGTAAAGTTCCAGAGAGTTCGAAGCCTACTGCTGGAGACACGGGATTCGAAATGAGAGAACTGTTATATACACACCACAACATAATGGTGTCACTGCGAGCATGAACCGCACCATTATGGAGAAAGTCAGAGGAATGATCAGTATAGATATGCTGCCAAAGCCATTCTGGGGAGAAGTTGTTCGTGCTGCCTGTTACCTGATCAACAGATCACCATCTGAACCGTTGAACTTGGAGATTCCGGAGAAATTGGGGTCTGGTAAGAATCCCTCATACACTCACCCTAGAGTATTCGGCTGTTTAGCCGTTGCACATGTATCCAAGGAGCTCAGGAAGAAGCTCTATGCAAGGACAACTCCATGTATATTCCTAGGCCATGGAGATGAAGAATTTGGATACAGGCTATGGGATCCGAAGGTGAAGATGGTCATCAGAAGCCAGGAAGTATAGTTTCTTGAAGACCAGACAATTGCAGACATTGAAATGCCTAGGATGTCTTCCAATTCCAGTGCCAACAGAAATCCAGACCCAACACCAGCACAATTGGCCACAGATATGGTGCATGAGAAAATTCCAGAAGCAGAACCAGAGGAGGCAAATGAGGATGTTGAGCAGGGGGAGACACATCTTGTTCCATCGGAGATTACAGAAGAAAGTGTTAAGCATGGGGAGCCGCAACCCACTCCACTAGAAGTTGCAAGATCATTCACAGAGATGGATGATGACAGACCTCCAGAAACCAGTAGACCTCAGACAAGAAGATCCAAGCGAGGCCGGATTCCATCAACCAGATATCCGGAATCAGAATATATTCTGCTTACTGATGAGGGGAGCCAGAGAGTTTCCCACAAGGCAAGAAGGCACTGAAGAACAAAAATGTGAATAAACATGGCAACAGAACTGTGCAGAGACACAACAGAATATTACTGTGCAGAGACGCAGTGGATTGTACTATGCAGAGACATAACGAAAAAATAATGTATAGAGATGCAGTGAAAGAGTGCTGTGTAGAGAGTAGCCGACATGCCAACAAAGGAATGGTAATCGGGACAAGCTAGAGCTGTGCAGAGACATAGCCAGGATAGCTGCCAGATGATGATTGTTTCAGATGCAGCTGGAGGGGGAGAATTGTAGAGTATAGCTAATGTCTTTGCATGAATCATGCAAGTTGTCTACCTCAACAAGATCTTCCAGCTGCAACAATGAGATGAGAACCAGTCAAACTACTTTTGGTGGCTTGATTTGTGGTTTGGTTGTCATTGCAACAAAAGTCAAGAAGAAATTTAGCAAATGGTGCCACAAATTTAAGGAGTAAAAGGTGGGTGAATAGTAACAAACCATTCCTATAAATTGAAGCATTCCCAGTGAGCTTCACCATCCCAACGAGTGTAGAAAATACAGAGAGAGTATGTGAGGTTTTTTTTTAAGTTTCTAGTTGTAAACTTGTGTATTCTATTCTTGATAGTAATAGAAATGATTCGGTTTTTTTTCTCAAATCTTCTCTAAAGTGATCGGTGAATCACAAAAATCACTTCATAGAGTGGATCTATATATCAACAGATATGGGTAACAAAAGCCATACAAAATACAAAAACAAAGAAAATAAAAAAGTAGAAAATCACTGAGTGGTTCATCGACAAAATCCAGTGAATCACCGACAACCAAAGAAATATGGGAGAGGAGAGAGAAAAAAAAAGGCGGAATAAAGGGATAACTAAAGAAACAGGATTGCGAATTTAGTAAAGAAACAGGATTGCGAATTTAGTTAAAATATTATTTTTATATTATTTAAATCATAGTCTTAATGTATATTATGTGCAATGCAGATATAATACTTGGATTGAATTTGCTAGATACGAGTATTCGTTTTCAAAAATTTAGGCCATAATTATTGTGAAACTCCCATTAAAAAAATATTATAAAACATTGTTAGTAAGCTTATGTAAAAGGAAAAATACTAAAATCACAAATCACAAATTATAAATTATAAATATAAAATCAAAATAAACCCAAACATTGCACATGTTCTAAACTAGTTATATATAAATATAATATGTGAAATAAAAGTATTGGTTACTTTAATAAAAGCATATTATTTGTGTAATTATTTTTATTAATGAAATTGATTTTTATATTTTCTTGAATAAATATATTGATGTCAAATTAATTTTTACACCATAGTTTTGGATTTGATTGAAAAGTACTGAACATTATTTAACTATTTATTATTTTAAATTATTAGTATTAATAAATATAAATAAGAATATAATTTTTAAATTTGAAATTAATTGACTGTTATAAAAGGAAATAAAAGTTAAATGAAAATTTTTATTATGTATTTCAAAATTACAGATGATAAGAAGAAAATTTCCCAAGTCAAATTATTTCTACTGCCACATGTTGTCTGGACTGGAGGGGTATTTAAGGAGAAAATCTTCTATGCAACAGTGGTACCACGTCATCCATGCAACAAGCCAATCATCCACTGCCACGCGTGCTAAAAAATTAAAAAAAAAAACTAAAAAATAGGTAAAGAAACTCTACATGTCGGTCTCCTCTGTGAGTCATATTCACCCGAAGTGTGGGCGCCGAGGCCAGGAGTGCCGTTTATGCCCTTTAATGTGGTGGTAAGGACGTAGCAAATAACAACTTGAGGTTTTGGTATCAGCGCCAGAGCATTTACTGTTCACAGAGGTGGTAAAACAGTGGATTTGTAGTAGTGGTTGTAGTGGAGTCCTCTTCTCTGTGTGAGTAGGAGGGAACTGTCTCAACATATATTATCTAAACACTTTGAGAGTCAGTCAATCTTAACTATGTCTATTGTAGAGTCTTCTTCTTCGTCTACATCTTCCTCTAGTGATTAGTAAGAATATCTTATACTATTTTACCTTACCCCGTTCTTATTCTAAAAGAATAGCCTCAAAAATAGAAAATCTTGTGGAATATTCACATGTTCCAGAAGGAGTTCAAGTATCTAAGACCCATTCTCTTCTTCTAAACCTTTATAACCTGTACAAAAAGCCAGTACTGTTACTAGGAGTATTCGTACTCTTATTTATACACATCGTCCGACTGCTAAAGAATATGTCCAGTCTTCCAAGCTGGATCAGTGCGCTCTCCGAGCCACACAGGATGAGCAGTATGTAGATCTGGAGATTCCGAAAGAATTCGTCTCCAGTTGGAAATCAGAATGGTACACTCATTTCCATATGGGTGCTTGTGAGGGTTATCTTAACTATCCATGGAATGAAAGGATTACCAGTGACTGCCAGACTTGCTTTGTTAGATTACAGATTCAAGGAGTATCAACACGCAGTGATTGGCACTGTTCTCACCACTCTCCATGTTGGGAGTGTGTTGCTAACCTTCTACCCAAATTATAATCTGTCTTTGCAGGATCCAAATCTGCCAACTGCCTTTAAGATCCGAGTTCAGATCCAAGGCGCAGCACAATCGAGTCTTCGATGATGGCTACCTACACCATCAGTTGGTGTGTACAGTCTGCAAGATCATTTTGTTGATCTTTCATCTGCCACAGAATCTAAAGATGCTCTTATGATTTTGGCAGATCAGACTTCTGCTGACAATGTGCCAACAATTGTGCAGATCCCTCGACAGATCGAGAAGGAAGAGCTGTTAAAGCTCATGCCTTTGGAATGGCTGACCAACTATGAAAATTTCCTACTGAGCACTCAGCCTGTCCAAAACACACAAGCTGTCTTCTCTAGACAGATCGATGGTACTGTTCGCACATCATTTTCTCAACCAGAGCCAGTTGAAAGTGCGATACCATTCTCTTGTATGATTTCTCCTCCTCCGACCAATGGACTGAGTGAAAAAGACATCCCCATTGAAGCCTTTGATTCAGATGGCGTTCCGGTCTATGCTTCAAAGATCGATGTTCATTTCTTATGGGATACACCAGGGTCAGGCATGTGCGACCCAGATTGTGACTGTCATCTTCTTGATGATAGTGACGATGGCGAAGACTCCTCAGGAGGAGGAGAAGAAGGAAGTCAAAGAAGCCAAAGTCTCTGTGCAAATCGGAATAAACCATGGCGTGACGACACAGACCACAGTCCTACAGTTGTCGCTACAGAACAAAAAGAGCCTCAATCTAAGAGGTTCACAGAAGAGTTTGGAAAAGATGAGATACTGCTTAAAGATGTATCTGGTCAGATCATAAAGCGTATCCCACTCATCAGCTGCCGTCCAAAGAAAAAAATGGACTGTCAAGCCTCTTCCATAGATGCAACCTTGCATGATGTATCAGCCTCATTAAATCTTCTTTACCAGGAGCAGTTCCCACCGCTCGAGAAGATCGTTGATCCACAGACTAAGGTTGTTGCTAAGCCTTATGTCCAGCCAACTACTATCACACCTACTGGTCATATGGAATAACCTAAACAGCATGAAGCCGTGCTAAACTAGCACACGCATAATGCTAGGGTTCAAAATATTGTACTTCGCTAGTATTGAAACAAAGGTGGACCATGTTGTTCAACATGTTCAGAGGACAGAGACAAAGGTGGATCCGTTAGCCAATACGTTACAACGGATTTATGAAGATACGGTGGCTCAGATAGCTCAGCTAGACAGAGACATGAGAACCATGGTCTCTCATAACTATTTTGGTCCAGAGTTTGACCAAAAGAAGCTGAGATGAAGAAACTGAAAGCAGAACTTGCAAAAATGGAAGCCGACATGCGAACCCTATTTGTTCCACAGACTTTCACACCTAGCCCATTCTCACCAACCTTCTCATACCCAGCCTATCAACCTTACCCACCTTCATTATTTACCTCGTCCCAAACAGACTGGTCAAAAATTTATGGTAGTGTTCATGGTACTTGGAAACCAGCACCACCAAAACGCCAGTATCCAGAAAACCCAGTTCCACCACATACTCACAACTTTTACCCCCCATCCAATATCCCAACCAGGACCTTCACAGACCCTACACACGTCCTTCCCAAACACAAACTATGTTCCAGAAACACAGTTTCCTATCATACCGTTACAAACGCCTCAACCTCAACCGATGTTATAACCCAGCAACTTTATACCCAACAGCACTTAACCCAAGAGCCTGCTGAACCTGAAAGTTCTGAATAGTCTAGGGAATCCTCGGAGCCTGAGAGTGATTCCCAGATCGTATCCAGTGACTCAGATTGAGATGGCAGACATCACAAAGATGTTGATGGCCACATCTACTTGATCAAATGAGCCAATGACCGAATAAACTGATGATATTGAGCCTATACCTACGGGTACAGCTACACAATCACCACCGGCGTCAACCAAGCCAGTGACAGGTCCTTGGTTCACATTTGATGATGTCCCACAGTCCAAATGGCCTAACAGGATGCAAAATTTGTTGCATAGACGGACCTGATGCTACTAAAGCCAGGCAATTCTGTACACAATGTCCTTTTAGAATTTGTTTCTCGAACACTGGGAGCCTTACGAGAATGGTTTCTTAGTCTTGGTGGTTATCGCCAAGAACAATTCTACCAGGTCGAATCAGCAGCCGTACTATGGGAATCATACACAAAGAATTCCTTGGAGAATGAGCCCCATTGATAGAACAGGCTCGCCGGGAATACTTTCAAATGCGGTGTTGTTCGTTAAAGATTAAAGATCTTAACACCCATTTCCAAAGAATGTCAAAGCATTTCTACAAGCTCAACGGATATAATGATCCGAATCTTAAGCATACGTATGCTGCCTCTCTCCCAGATGAGCTACACGAGGAAATGCAACGCTTGATACAGGCTACACAGTAGAAATTTACAGACATGTCCCTTGGAGAAATTCACCATGTCGCTATAATAAGCTTTATGATCAGCGAACTCTTATCAGAGATTTGCTCAAAGATAATCAGCCATTTAAAGCTGTGTGCAAAAAGCCTCATTTGCAGATCAAGTGCAAAGACAAGAAGAATTGTGCACGTCCTTCAACGAAGAAGTCTCATCATAAGCTCTTTAAGAAAAAGAAGAGTATGAAGGAGAAACAGCACAAAGAATGGCGTCCAATTCGATTTTTCAAACAGAAAGATCGGCGTGGAAAGCCTAAAGATGGCAGATGCTTTATTTGCAAAAAAAAAGAAAGGGTATTTCTCAAAGGATTGTCCTAAGAATCCTAAGCAAGCTGCTAAGATGGTTCAACAGATCCATCAGTCTTCTAGGATTGATCTTGATGATGCAGATGCTGAATCGTGGTTTTCAGAACAAGATCAACTGGACAGTGAAACCGTGTTCGCACTCAAACAATCATGAACTCTCCCAGTCAGATGAATGAATCTAGTTCTGATGATAGCAGTTAGCTCAGACTGCTATGTTCCGGTGTTCACTATACAGCCATGCCAGGCTCTTAAGCCTACTGTTCAGTTCTTTTAGTCCATTTGCAGTGATTCTACCTCAAAATTGACAGGCCATTAAAGTCATTGGGTTTATGGACACAGGAGTTCATAGGGGCATGATGAATCCAGCAGTTTGCCACCAGAAACATGGGTGAAACATACAGAGTTTTTCAAAGCTGCTGATGGTGAAGTCTTCCATACGGATCTCATCACCAAAAAACCTATTGGTATTCGGTTCTTTCATGATTGCATAATATGGACCAGAGTCATTGGTTCCAATTTACCGGATAAAGATATTTTGATTGGTTTTAATGTTTACCATCAAGCCAAGAAACTTCAGATCCAACCAGATGGTATACGGTTTAAAAGATTCATTAAGCCCTATATTCTTGTTCCAAAGTTGTTTCAATCCTCTAGAGTGGGGGTGAATATGGTGGATTTTGAAGAATTGAAACAACAGTTCTCTCCGTTTTGGTCAGAGTCTCACAGCGACTTTAATCATCCAAACCCATTATAGAGAAATGAAGATTTCTTTATTAAGCTTCCTTTCAAGCTTAATAAGGATATCAACCCAACAAAGGCTACCCATCCGGGGATGACTCCTTAGGACCTTGCTTTGGCCCAGAATGAATGCAACCAGTTGCTACAGCAAGGATTAATTGAGCCCACAACTTCTGATTGGGCTTGCCAAGCCTTTTATGTGGAGAAGCGGTCAGAGAAGGCACGTGGAAAGAAACGTCTGGTGATAGAATCAACGCTTTCTTGAAAGATGATAAGTTTCCTTTGCCCAAGATCAACTCACTATCTGTCATATCCGAGAAGCCCACATCTTCTCAAGTTTGATCTCAAGGCAGGATTTTGGCAATTGGGTATAAGCCGAGATGAAAGACCCAAAACAGCCTTTTGCATACCCAATGCTCACTACCAGTAGAAGGTTTTGCCTTTTGGCCTCAAGGTAGCGCCATCACTATTTCAGAAGGCAATGACAAAGATCTTTCAGCCAATAATGCATCACACGTTGGTCTACATTGATGATTTGTTTCTTTCTCAAAAGATGTTGAGTCACACTACCAACTGTTATGTCAATTCAGAGATCTTGTCCAGAAATATGGAATCATGCTTTCGGAAAGGAAAAGCCACTTTGAAAATATTTCATAGACTTTTTAGGAATGGTGTTCAAGGATGCTCACTACTTTCCAGGAAAACATATGCACATGAACTTCTACATTTTCCAGATGACAACCTCTCAAGAAAACAACTTCAACAGTTTCTTGGGATCATTAATTATCTAAGGAGTTCTTGCCACATATCACCATTCATACCAGCCAGTTGTCCAAAATGATAAGAAAGAATGCACCTGAGTGGGGACCCATACAAACAGAAGCTGTTCGCCAGCTAAAGCAGATCTGTCAAGATCCACCTGCTTTAAAGATTCCCACTAATGGACAACGTATCTTGCAGACAGATGTAAGTGATGAATACTGGGGAGCCATGCTTATTGAAAAGATTAAAGATAAGGAGTACTATTGTGGACATGCTAGTGGACAATTTAAAGAAGCTGAAAAGCATTACCACACAGTCTACAAAGAAGCTTTAGTCGTGAAATACGGGATAAAGCGTTTTGAATTTCATCTCATAGGTCACCATTTTCTTGTGAGATTAGACAACTCTTATTTCCCCAAGATTCTTGATTTCAAGAATAAGGTGTTGCCAGCTAAGCAATTACTTCGACTCAAGGAATGGTTTTCAAAGTATGAGTTTTCTGTGAAGCATATAAAATGGGACCATAATGTGATTCCTAATATGTTATCCAGACTACAACAAGTTAAACTCATTTCATCCTTGACAACAATACCTTTGATTTTTATGGCATCTACTACCCCGAAGGATTTCCTTTATCCTTCAACATGAGTTAAGAAATATTTTCTTCCAAGGGTCATCTTCCTCAGTCCTCAGGACATTCAGACATATGTGAAAAATCATATGTTCCATTATCTGTCATAGCTCCAGAGGCGCAGAGAAGATTTTCACAGTCAGACCAAATTCTTCCAAACTATCCATTTGTCAATGGTCTCTTTGTTAATCCTAACATGAGTCTTCTTGATGAAGAACTTTGGTACTCCTGATGTATCACAGTCCTATATTCATCTTCTCTTGCTTTTCCCATTGAAGCAATGAGATCTCATCTCTGTGATAATCATAAACACCAGTCTTTGGTTTGGACTCTCATGGAATGGTATAGTCCACTTCCATGGTGGAGAGATCAACTTACTACAGCATGCAGAAAGCTCAACCTTTGGTGTAAGCCCAAAGAGGAGATGGACAAGTTTGAAATTATCTTTATTGTCCATAGACCTTATTTTCAACATCCTGATACAAAGCTATTTTGGGCTCAAGAATAAGCTTTTGAATGGAAGGTCATTCCAGATACTTCTGCCCTCATGCATGATCTTGGCTTATTGAGAAATCTAAAAGACTTTCTTTTAGAAATTAACCATTATCAGCCAAGAAGTCACGATCCCTCTCATACATCTTTAGGACCAAGACATGAACTCATCATTTGTCCTAAAAATCCAAATCCAAAAGAATTCAGTGGCGTAATTGTCAAACAAGAGACTCTGTCTTCAACTGACATTTTCTTCCAGGATTCTCAAGATCCTTATGAAGACTTCAAACCTATGAAGATAGAGTCAACAAAGCCATAAGAACCAGACCCAAGCCACACTAAAGATACGTACCCAATTGGTGATCCATGGTGGTACAATGTCTACGGTGAAATTGATTCGGATGACTCAGACTACAATAACTTCAATCTCTCACCGTCACAAAACTCGATGTGACATGTTTTGTCATTTTCTTTCAATAATTCATGCTTTAGACAGCATGATTAGTTTGCTTTTGCTTTATGTCTTTATCGTGCTTTAGCATCTTTTGCTTTTTGCTTTTGCTTTTGTAAAAGTAGATTCATTTGCTTTAGCTTTTTGCTTTAGATAAAGGAATGGTCTTTATTTTATCTTATCCATTTGGTGTGGGGTCCTGTCCCACCAAAGATGCTTTGTGTTTTCCTCTTCTTCATCTATATAAAGAGTGAGGTTTTTAGTTTGTATGCAGAACTCAATTTGGAATAAAATTCCTATTGTGCTTATCTATCATGTTTAGCTAAATAACTATTAGGTTCTCTCTTAAAGCGCGAGGGAGTCCTCCTCCCTCAGCTACTATTACTTATCCATGAGTTTAAAGTTCACCTCTATCTATCTCTATAAGTATGCTCTTCACTCGCCACATCAGTGGATCTTGTGAATCAGAAAATAGTTGGAAAACAACACCATCGATCCTATCTTAGGCGGTCTCCTCTGTGAGTCCTGTTCACCCGAAGTGTGGGCGCCGAGGCCAGGAGTGCTGTTTATGCCCTTTAATGTGGTGGTAAGGACGTAGCAGAGAGCAACCCGAGGTTTTGGTATCAGAGCCAGAGCATTTACTGTTCACAGAGGTGTTAAAACAGTGGATTTGTAGTAGTGGTTGTAGTGGAGTCCTATTCTCTGTGTAAGTAGGAGGGAACCGTCTCAACATATATTGTCTAAACACTTTGAGAGTCAGTCAATCTTTAATTCGCTTGTGGTACCACGTCACTCATATCACTGTTGTACCAAAGAATCTCTCGTATTTAAGTCATCAAAAAAATTAAAACAAAAAAATTGGCCTCACTTCTAGCCGTATAACGGTAAAGTTATTTTGAATGATCGTTATTCATGATTACACGTGTTGAAAGAAAAATGATTTCTACAAGATGGCTACTACTCCCACCTCCCCAAAATTCTCACATTCTTTATCTCCTACTTAAAATATTGAAATTGCCACTCTCTTTTATAAAAATTCGCTCCCCCAATATATATATATATATATATATATATTATATATATATATATATTAATTTAACACAATTTAAATTTTTTTTATTAATTAATTTTTTTAATTTTGTTTATTTTTTAAAATTTATATTTTTTTTTTCTTTATATATCTAATCTTTTTTATTTGTTTAATAAATATTACAAATTTCATATTTATTATTAATTATTTTGTGTTCATTTATTCATTTAATTTTTGTGATTCTTTTTTAATTTATTCAACACTACTTATGTATTATAAAAATATTATCATGTATATTAGATAAATGTATATTTAAAAAAGAGTACAAATAACAACATAAAAAATTACACTTAAAAATATAAAAACACAAATTCTAATATATGTTGCCTCCAAAGTCTCTTCCTAGCGCACATGGTGAGATACTCAATACTTCGTATCATAATTTATTACGAATCATATAACGAGTTGCCCATTCTTTAGCTTCGTATGATGAATGTCTCCACCACTACATTGGGATGGGTGGTACAGGGTAACATGGGTGTAAGAAAACTTGCACAAAATTATATTTTTTTTATACATAAATATTGTTAATTAAATTAAAAATTAATCAAAAAATTAAATTAATAAATACTAAATTTGTAATATTTATTAAACAAATAAAAAATAGATAAAAATGTAAAACTGACCAATTTTGAAATACTTTTACCTAAATTTCTAACATAATGCATGTTAAAAATTGTCATAAATTCAGTTTTTTTTTAAAAAAAATAATTTAAAGTTATGCTAGGGCGCATAACTATATGTCGCCTCCAAAGTCTCTTCCTAGCGCACATGGTGAGATACCCAATACTTCGTATCATAATTGATTACGAATCCTATAACGAGTTGCTCATTCTTTAGCTTCGTATGATGAATGTCTCCACCACCACATTGGGATGGGTGGTACAGGGTAATGGGGGTGTAAGAAAACTTGCACACAATTATATTTTTTTATACATAAATTTTGTTAATTAAATTAAAAAATAATCAAAAAATTAAATTAATAAATACTAAATTTGTAATATTTATTAAACAAATAAAAAATGGACAAAAATGTAAAACTGACCAATTTTGAAAATATTCTTACCTAAATTTCTAACATAATGCAGGTTAAAAATTGTCATAAATTCAGTTTTTTTTTTAAATAATTTAAAGTTATGCTAGGGCGCATAACTATATGTCAGTGGAATGAAATTTTTGACTCACATGAGGGCAAATTTGAAATTTCCGGGGAGATAAGAGGGGGGGCACATGTCAGGAGGGGTGGGAGTAGTAGTTTTCTTTCTACAAATGTGGTAAGACACTTTTATGTCCATAGAGATTTATTTATTTTTTATACAAATAAATCCTCCCATTATCCCACAGGGTAGTTTTTTCATTGGGGATGACAGCGAATATAGTTTGATATGAATTTGTCATTATTAAAGTCATATTCATATAAATAAATAAATTATTAAACCGGATTTTAATTTTTATTAGCAAACATGCATTAGTCTATAAAAATGAATTACCAAACGGTTTGGTAATTTATTTTTATATGTTGGTACATATCTTTTATATGCTGATTCAAACCCGTATTGGTACCCAACTGATTTTTTACGGGTTTTTTAATTGAATTCCCTTATAATCTTAATAATACAATCTTTTTTATTAAACATTGGTATTTTTTCATAATATACAAAAAAGAATGTAACTGACAGTTTATAAATTAGGAAACATAAGTAAAACTTTAAAATATTTATAACATAAAATGAAATAGTTAAAATAAAAATATACTACATAAAATGTCAAATTCATATCACCATAATTACATCAATGAAATCACTAGCTGAATATCTTTCATCTCATTCATCAACATCAACATCAATAGCACTAGCACCCACACTACCCATCCAAGATGATTCCCCAATTAGGTTAAATTTAATATTTTCTAAACACAAAATTATAATATGCATGAGATGCTCTATGCTAAAAGGGAAATATCATTACCTCATCAATGACGACATTCTCGTTTTTAAAGAAACTGCTACTTTTAATTTTTCGAAAGAAAAATCTAAAAAGACATAAATTAGAATTGAATAATATATACTATAAAACTAAAGACAATATATTCTATTAAAACAAAAATGAATTTTTATCTTTACAGGTAAGCGAATGCCCACTACGGATATCCACGAGTTTTGGCGATTACCAAACCCATACCAAACACGCAGCGGGTTCTGCTTTAATTTACCAAAACCCGCTTAAATATTTACCAAATTATATCCATAACAGACGAATTTTTATGGATTTCCGGGCGAAATTGCAATCTCTATCTATGATGTGTTTGGTGCATCGTATTGAACTGGATTGGATTGAATTATATAGGATTGTATTAAATTTTATATAGTACCAAGTTTAGTGTTGTATGGAAAATTAAAATAAATTATATTATTTTGTTAAAGAATTTAATGAATTAAATTTAAGTATTAAAAATAAAAAATAATATTATTATTTTATTGATTTAAAATATTTTAAAAAGGTAAATAAATATTATTTTATTAATATAATAATTTAAAGAATTATATTTATTTAAAAATTTAAAATTAAAAACTTTTATTCAAACCCATGCAATCCGGGATTGAGCGGGTCTCAAACCTGAACTCAAAGCTGGTTAATAGACCAGCTTTAACAAAACAAGTGTGTGCACCACACGTGTGACAGGTAAGACCCTTTGAGTTTGAGTGCGGGGCCCATAAAATCTTGAGGTCGTTGTTTGTAATGTATTATTAATCAATTTTAACATGCAATTTTTAATCAAATTTCACATGTGATACATTCAATGGAACATAAATATGGAACTTGAAAAATAAGAAAAACCTGGAAATGTGTTGAAGAAGATGATGAATGAGAACCAAGTCGAGTTTCATATGTCCTTAAGGACTTATTAGCCCCGCCTTGGTGCTCTACGGATGTTTCGTGACTAACGTTCTCCCAAGATTATTCGGTTTTTTCTTGTAGAAGGGGCACTCATTTTCCAAGAACTTGAACTTGAAAATGGTGGAAACTCTCTTATTTTAGACTCTCGAATCTCTATAATTTCCCCCACACTATTGAATAAAAAATGAATAGCCTAAGGGAGTCTATTTATAGAGATAGAATGTTGCTATTGAAGAGGTACATTTATACTAAATGATGCAATCCTTTAAAGGATTATAACTCTTAAATGCACCCTTACATCTCAAATGGTTATATCATTTCATATTAGAGGATATGTCCCTTCAATTTGTGTTTTTCCCATAAGACACTTCTTAAGGAACACGACTCTCATATTTATATATAAATTAAGAGAATTTTCTACAGAGGCGTCATGGAGTTGGTATTCCTTTCCTTGGTTTGTATTTTCAAGTACGAATAGTAAGGATCATTTTCATTTTATTAATCCCCAATTCTACATAATACATTTCTTTTAAATTATGAGAATGACCAAATTCATGTGTAAAATCAAATTTACTATTAACAAAGTTTAAGAACAACTGTTAGATGAAATAAATATGAACTGTTAAATTAATCATACACTATTTATTTAGTTTGCACCTTTTTACTTGAGAATAAAAATTAAATCTGAAAGTACGGTTTTCTACAACCCTCTTCCACGAGGTCATTCATCCGCTTTAAAATGGTATAGGAACCTTTTTAAATTCGCACGATTTTATCCACATAAGAATGATGGTTGGACATGCATACACTCAAATCCATACAAGGGATTTTATTGAGGGTGATTTGCTTTTCGACGTTGGATTTGAACTTAACACTTAAAAGTCTATATAGATATTCTAAATCCAGCAATGTTAACATCAAACCCTAATATGAATTTCCACAGAAAGCCAAATGTTACCTCACTACCACCAGTCCGGGATATGCTTTCAGAGCCAAGTAAATCAACCAAATTTAACTTGCGAAACTTGACTAGTTTTTCATCTTTTGGTTTTGATACAACGGAGACGTAGGTGATGTCATATAATTAATTAATATAAGTATATGACGTGTTGTTATACTAAATATAACTGTCATTATTAAAGTGATAAGATATTAAATTATTTGTATGAGTGATATTGTAGAATTTTTGTAAGCGAAGATATGTAGGTCAGTAGGTTCCAACTCCAAAAACATATGTCTGCTGACATGATCTAATCTCATCAAGTCTGTTTAATTTGTAGCTTTCCCTGGAATGTGATGGATTGGAGATTTATTCATGCTTGTAATGGCTTGAACTTAATATCAGTTTAGTCATAAGTTTGATCCCAAAAATTCTCTGGGTGAAATTTCATAGAGATAAAAGCTGTGTCAACAACAATCACCACATTCGCTATACTATATTCATAATGTGAATCTTATGCACAGACCTTTTTACGTTTGTAATGGTTTTTGTAGGAATAAATCTTTCTGTTGGTGTTTGCGTAATTTTCTACTTGAAGAAACGTGTAAGGTTCAAACATTCTGAGATAAAGTCCCAGTAAGGGGTGTTTGATTAAGTGAATAAGCCTCCAAGGGGCACAAGCACACAAATTACAGTCTTACAAATTATGAAACTTCGAAATAAAAAATAATAAGATGCTCGTTTGAGTCTTCATTTTGATCGGGCTTTTTTCTTCGCATGAGTGAGCCTTTTATAGTGGAATTTATTAACTACTCAGATGGTTTCAGTCGGTAACTCCCCTGCAACTGCCGATTCATGCCTTCAACCGTTGAGTTGTGCGTCATAACTACCTAATCGTGGAGGGAACTGTCTAACTGCTGTAATCGTGGGATCAACTGCAGCATGTGTTCAGTCGTCTTGATTCCTTTATCGTCTTAATTGTTGTGTCGTCTGTTGATTGATCATTCTTCCTATCGTCGCCCTGCTTGCCTTTGTCCTTTACTTTTTCGCTCTAAAGCGATTTCGCTCTAGGGTGATTTTCCTCTGTCAACAATTGTCCCCCAAATTCACCTTGATTGAGTTGGGAATGAAATCGAGGTGAATTTATTTATATCAGGGTGGTAGACGTCGGCCTACAAATCCTCGCCCTATTGTTTGTTGAGCCGCCCTTTACGTTTTCCATGCGAGCCCATCACTTCTTCAATAAATGCGCGACCTTTCCCAATACGTTTCATCATGACTCCCATTAATGAGCCGTTTTTCACGTCATTTCAGTGTCTCCCTTCGTTACACGTCACCTTTATTCATTCACATCGAATCGTATCCCAACACCTGTCTAGGGCGTCCCTTCATTCTCCTCATTTTCCCGCCGTTTCCTTCTTTCGATGATTTAGGTTGCGACACATGTCTCAGGTTGAACCTTTCGTCTGTGTATATAAGGGTTTAGCCTACTCTGGTTTTCACTTTACTTTTCATCCTCTTTGCAAAGTTCATTTCTTTCTTACTCTCAACCTTCCAGTATTAATGTCGTCTTCTTCTTCTGCCCCCAAAAATAGCTCCTTAACTTTTGATGACTATCAGATGGCATTGGGTGACTCTCTGTGAGTGCTTTTGGTGTTTATGTCCTCAATGAAAACTACGGCCAATGCACTCTAGGTCCCATATTCACCGATGACAATGCCATCAACACGGCCCCGTTGGCTCAACAGTTTCCTTCTACTTCTGGCCTCCCTTTTTTAGAGCCACTGAATGTTTCCTCCTTGGCTCAATCTAATCCTATCCGCACATGGCCAAAACACGATTCCTCATTTGAGACCTGGTTCCAACGTATGCTACTGCATACAGATACCCGTACCTTTCTTGAGGAACATGGCTTCCTTTCTCTTATAGAACTCTCGTTGGCTTTGCTCTCTTTCGACCGAAACCTGTTTCCTACCTCACTACTTTTCTGGTCCTCTGAATACAACGTTTTCTTCTTTCCTGCTGGTCCTTTCACCATCACCCTTTGCGACATCAGCGCTCTTACCAGGTTGGCCCCTTTGGGTACGACCATCTCGGCCTGTACAACCTTTCGTTTCCCTCATCCTTCAATGGACTCTTCGTCCTTCTCGTCATACTCTGCTTTTCTCCGTACATTTTCCAAATCTACCGATCCGGTCTCAATACTGGAGCGTACGACCTTCCTTCATTACTGGCTTTGCAAATATATCACTTGCGCGCCAAGCCAGAAACCCGTGGCTGGTTACCTTCCCATCTCTTCCGACCTTGCCAATGGTCGTCGTCTGGACCTGGCATCATTTTTGTTGGCCGCCATCTATCGAGGGTTGGTCGTTCTTCAAAAACAACTTAGGTCAGGGGCTTCACCAATCGCCTCTGGCCCTCTATGGCTCGTCCAGCTTTGGCTGAGAGCCTATTTCTCTGTCTTCGGCTCAATTAATTCAAATCATTCTTATCCTTGTGCCGGTCTTCTTTTTGCCCAACTTCGGACGACCTCTCTCCTTCATCGTGCTACTTTTGAATATTTTTATATCATTTCTCGGGTTCCTTCTTTCTTTCATTTTTCCTTGGGCGACAGCCCTTCTTTCGTCAACGACATCCCTGAGTCAGAATGGGACAAATCAGGTCTTCGCATATGGCGCAAGTTTTTATGCAGCCGCGATCTGATTCATGACATCTTGACTGGGGCCAATGGCAAGGCCGAAGTATAGGTTTATTCGCCTAACTTCGCTGCCTGCCAACTCGGTCTCGTTCAAGGATGGCCTCTTTCGTTTTTCCATACGCGCTCCGCTTCATCGGACCGTTTTAAAGTCCTTTAGCTCTATGACATAGATCAATCCTTGTTGGAGACCCGTTCTTTGTTATCTTCTTTTGTTATAGTTTCCTTTTCTCCTTGTACATCGGTTCATTCTCTCTTCGACCGTTTTTTGCCACCTGGCCGGGAGAGATTCTTTTCTTTGCCCTATATGCGGGTATTTTCTACCATTTATTTTTCTTCCAAATATTCGGAGTCGGCAGGGTCTAAGAAACCAATTGAGGCAGCCAAGCCGAAGAAAATTAAACAGGCCAAACGAAAACAGCCTTCCTTCAGTCATAGCTTCGAGTCAGACGTGCCTCTCGTACGTCGTGCTAAGGTACAATCTGAAACCATGTTTCTCTTGTATATCGAGCTAAAATATAATTTGGGACTAAGTTCTGTATCTTGTGCAGGTGCTTAGGACGGGGCCGTCTTCTGTCGTTCCCGAAATGACCCAAAATCCGGGGCCTGAAGCTCCCATAGTTGAAGGTCCACTTGAGGAGGTTGTGTTGGGGTTGGTGCTCAGAGCGCCAATCCGTTTCGTATTTATGTCTGATTCATGAATACGAACAATCATTTTTTTTCCATAATATTACTTATTTATGGTTGCACCTCTTATTTTTATATACGTATTCGATCTGATTAGTGATATGTATATATTAGACAAAGGCCGATAATATATAATGCAGTACACAGTTACAAAGTTTGTTTGTAATTGACATTGGGAAGTGTCACTGCTAAATGTATATTATCAAACATAGTTCCTGGTCAAGATTTACTAACACGGGTCGGTTAGTCAAATCCGTTGAGACCAATACATGTCGTATATCGAGACTTGGTCCGATGGTTTATCCCAATGAACCATGAGTCTAGGGAGACTCGTATAGACGTGTAGGTGTTTATAATGGATAAACACTGAACGACTCACCGAAGATTCTTAATGGATGGTACACCAACGTCAATAAGAATCTTCTCGGGTTGAGTAGCATAGTGGTCATTCTACTTGAGATACCACTGTGGATGTATGAGACATCCTCCACACTTAGATGGCAGTCACGTCACCGATCTATTTAGATCAGACCTTCGTCTGTTCGTTAGGTATGGACCGATCCTTAGGATATCCTGTGTGTATCAAGATAGGATCCGTCAGTTCTGTGTACAGAGCATATGTAGTCCATATATGATTAGCAGTCTATTAAATCTGTGGCCACAATATACTTCAGAAGTAAGTTCCGAATGTTATTTAGAGATTGCTAATAGATACGTCGACGGGATAATACCTATAGAGATTTGACGTTTACATCTATATCTTTGGTATTATCCGGATACCTGTGACGGATGGATTATACGTATGCAATGACCTCGACCTGTATGATTCAGCTAGTTTATCTGTGGTCGTCATAATTTACGGGCGGGTAAATTATGGACACAAAATTGGATTTTGTGACGGATATACCTGAATCTAGAGAGTCTCACTAATGAAATATACTCGTAGAGTACTAAGGCAACTTTTATGAATAATGATGATTATTTATAAATCGTTTAAATGTTAAACGAAATATACATGCTAATGGGCCGAACCATCATTTCCTAATTAATGTGTGTTTGTATTTAATATATGATATTATTAAATACACATTAATAAATTGTCAAATAAAGGTATTTGACATGTATCATTAATATATATATTTGAGATATTTAAAGTAAATATAATACATATATTTGAGATATTTATATTTAATTAATTATTTAATTATTTAATTGTTAAATGATTAATATAATTAAAATATAAATATCTCACCAAATGATAAAGTTAGGAAATGATTATAAGTGTTTATTGTTGACTTTAAAGTAAAGGAAATGGTAGTCAAATTGGATTTGACTTCTTTGATATTTGTTTAAAATGTTTAAAATTGAAATATCATTTTCCTTTAATTTTAAGCGTAATTTTCGGCCATATACCTAAATGAATATAATTGTTATATTTTTGAGTTGCTTTTGTTGACTTACTTTAGATCATTAAATAGTTTGATGATGATGAAAGCAAGTTGATAAAGCAAAATTAAATGAAATGAAAAATATCTAGATATTTGTATATACACTTTAAATTTCGGCCAAGGATAAATTTGTGGAGTATATATTATTTTGTTTCATCTTTTAGGGTTTAAGAAGTTCATTAGATACAAAAGAAACACAAAAGTGTTTGAAGAAAAGAAGGAAAAGCTTGGAAATCTTAAGGTTTTGTAAGTTTTCTTTCAATTCCTCCAACATGAAAAATGTTTCTAACATACTTAGCTTCAATATGTGATGCTTTGATGTTATCTCTCTTCTTATAGTTTGTGTTTGATTTGGTTGAGAACTTGTGTGAAAGATTGATGTATGTAAGTGAGCTTAAACTTGTTTTAAAGCTTACTTTTGATTCTTTGAAAATCAAAGTTGCCATTCTAGAGTTAGTAAGCCACTCCTTGGTGACCTAGAATTGTTCTAGAGTTGTTTCAAAGTGGTGAGGCTTGATTGGTGAAGTATTGAATGGATTAAAGTGTTGGATTTTGTAAATTTGGTGAAATTGGATAATTTGATGAAATTGAAAAATTAGGGTTCATAACCCACTCCAAATTTGGGTTTTTCATATATGTGATGTATTATGGTATGAATATGATGCATGTAAATTTTTGGGTTGATTGGATTTGATCTTGGCATATTTTGAACAAAAGGAACCAAAATACAATTACTTGAAAATTTGGGGTGCTCACGTCAATTACTCAAAAATTGGAGATTTGTGTTAAATCTGATTTTGATGCATTAGATGTGTTGAAAAACATTTTAGAAATGATTTAGAATCATCCAAAATTATATTTGATAATTTTTGGGCTAAAATAATCAATTTACAAAGTTATGGGGCAATTCGATAATTACCAAGAAATTTGATCTCTTGTGTTATTTTTCAGAATTTGATAATTGGATAATTAAATAAATAAGTTTATTTGATTGATCCGAGAAAAATTTTGAAATCGGAAAATTTTGATTTTCCACTATTCCGCTGCGTTACCGATAGTCCCCCTTAAAACCCCTACAGGTTGAACCTACCGTAGTGCCGATCGTTCAACTTCCATCGGACGACGACGAAGCATCTGAGGCTCCAATCGTGGAATAACCGCCAGAAGAGGGCGAGACAGCTGTTACCGGTGCTTCGTCCGGAGCCGACCCCTAAGGTACAGAGCCATGTATAGAATTCGGCCGTTCGCGTCCAAGTGTTGAGGAAATTCCAAGAGACCATCCGTTATTTGAATGCCCTTCTTTGGACGATCATGTACCAATTGTGCAGGATCCGGGTGACGAGCCTGATGTGCCAGAACCTATTTGGCCGGATGACGGGCCTCTTTGGCGTCATCTCAAACGGCTTTACCCCTTGGTACGCAGAATGGCCGCCACAGGGCTTAGGGGGAGTTATAGGGATGTAGACGGCCTTTATAGTTTGGCCGAATTGGAGTCATTAGAAGAAGCTCGGTCTATGTATAAAGACGATGTACTTCGTCGCATTTATGAAGAGACGGAGGTTATTCATGTTTCTGACTCTTCCGATTCTGATTCTTCTGCAGAGGCTCAGCCGGCAGCTATGCCGCAACAATCATCTCCTCCTCGGGCGGCATCTCCGGTCCCTTCGGCGCAACCAACTTCGGCCTCTGGACAGCCGTCGTCCTCGGCTCTTCCGCCCTCTCCTCCTCGGGCGATGTCTCATGTCCCTTTGGCGCATGAACCTTCTGCTCTTGACCAGCTGTCATCTTCGGCTCCTCAGTCTCCAACTCATCGGCCGGCAGCGCCTGTTTCTTTAATTCAACCATCTGATGCTTCTGAACGGCCATCGTCTCCGGCCCCTATTTCATCTCTTCTTCGGGATCATCTCTCGTTCTCTCAGTCTAATCTCCTAGGGAAGAACCGGTGTTGCCACTGGAAACCACTATACCTCATGTTGCTGAGCCGTCTAGTTCTGCTCGTCGAACCGAAACTGTAAGTGATTTCTCCTTATATTCTCTCTTCTTCGTCAATTCTGGTTTGATTTATTAACTTTGGCTTTTTGTAATCAGGCGTCAGATCAATTTTTACAATCGGTCCATGACATTTTGAGCGATCTGGACCAGTTAGCTTCTGCTTCTTATTTGCCTCCCTTATCTCCGGACCAGGCTACATCAGACTTGGAGGCCCTTCGGGAGGTTCTCGGCCAATATGCATCGTTTAAGACAAATGACATCGGCCAAACTGCCCTGCCAGAGAACATGCTTAAGTTGGAAAAAGCTTCATCTGAGCTAGACCGACTTCTAGGTCTTCCTGTTTTGCCTATTTCAACAGAAAGCCGACTCTCACTCCAAGACCTACAAAGCAAGATCCCGACCCTTATTCTTCGTTATCGGACAACACATGGTCAGAAGGCCGGGTTGTGCGCATCAATAGCCAAAAAAGACAGGCTTCGAGGAACCATTGATAACATTCGGCAAGCTATAAGAGAATCTATAGACGAAATCGTTATCGAGGAGTCTTTGCTGCTGGACCTAGAGCGACAACTATAAGATATCCAGCGCCAGATAGAGGAAAGCAGTATGAGGAGAGATGCCAAGAGGAGGGGGCTTGCCTCTCTGGTAGCTTAGGCCAATTCTACTATGGACCAGTTCAGGGATCTGGTCCGAGTTGATTTTAAGAAAGGCCTGGCCGATCTAGTGAGGGTCGATGCTGAGATGCGGAGAGAGTGGCGGAACCTGGGGGAGAAGTTCTCGCATTTGAAAGATTCGTCTGACGAGCTTCAGCGATCTTCGGCCAGCCAATAATCATGTAATAATGTATGACGTTTCTGTTAGGGTTGGTGCTCCGAGTGCCAATCCGGAACGTATTTATGTCCGATTCATAAATACGAGCAGTTATATTTTCCATAATATTACTAATTTTATGGTAGCACTCTTCTCTTTTATACGCTTAATCGATCTAATTACGATTAATAATCTGATTACGATTAGATCGAAACTTAATCTGGTTCAGTGATACATGTATATTAGACAAAGACTATAGGATTTACAATATAGTGTGCAGTTACAACGTAGTTTGTAATTGACATTGGGAAGCGCACTATTAGTTGTATATCCTTAAATAAAGTTCCTAATCAAGATTTGTTAACACGGGTCGGTTAGTAAAATCCGTTGAGACCAGTACATGTCGTATATTGTGACTTGGTCCGATGGTTTATCCCAGTGAACCATGAGTCTGGGGAGACTCGTATAGACATGTAGGTGTTTATTTGATAAGACACAAAACAACTCACTGAAGGTTTCCTAATAGATGGTACACCAACGTCAATATGAACCTTCTCGAGTTGAGCGAGCATAGTGGTCATTCGACTTGAGATACCACTGTGGATATATGAGTTATCCTCCACACTTTGATGGCAGTCACGTCAACGATCTAGTCATGATCAGACCTCCGCCTGTTTGTTGGGTGTGGACTGATACTCATGATATCCTGTGTGTATCAAGATACGATCTGTCAGTCCTGTGTACAGGGCATAGACATCCTCACGTGTTTACGATCTAGTAAATCCATGGCCGTGGTATAACTTCGGAAATCAGTTCCGAGTGTTATTTAGAGATCGTGAATTGAAAGTCGACTATATTATACCGAACGAATTTGACGTTCTCATCTATATCTCATGTATAATATGGATAGCCCGTGACAGAGGGATTATACGTATGCAGTGACCTCAACTTGCATAGTTTAACGAGATTATCCGTGGTCATAATCCATGAGTGTGTGGAATATGGACACGAAATTAGATTTCGTGACGGATAAACCTAAACTTAGAAAGTCTCACAATATGAAGTGTACTCGTAGAGCACTAGGGCAATTAATTACGGATAATTTGATTATTCGTAATATTACACATGCCGAGGTAATTTTATATCTAATTTATATTTGTATTCGATACATAATTTGATTAGATACACATTAAATTTTGACAGATATATACCACTTTTATATTAATTAATTAATATTGATTAATTAATTTAGTTTCTAAAAGATGGAATATCTTGGAATATTCCATTTGGATAATTACTAATTTTGACTAAATGTTAGTCTAAAATGGGACATTTGTCAAAAATTAGAGAGTTGATGCCTCTGTCGGCCAAATTGAAAAAGATGAAAAATTAAGTTTTTTTTTTTTTTTTTTTGTTCTTGTTGCTTCTTCCCTACAATACCCCTTTTTTAATTGGCTCTCCTCTCTGCAAAAACAATTTGAAGCAGAATGAAAATGGTTTTCATTTTGTTCAATTATTTGCTTTTGTTTTTCTTTTGAAATGGCAAAGTGCAGTTAAAAAAAAAAAAAAAAAAAAAAAAAAACAGAGACCGCCTTTATGCTATGAAAGTGGCGTTGCCTTAATAGCCACTGAGAGTATCAGAAGCTTCTTAGGCCATTCGGCCACTTTTGTTATTCGTTGCAGGCCAATCGGCCATTGCTGGAGAAGCAATTTTTGGGGTTCTCGTTTTGGATTGCCATTTGTTCCCTTGAAATGGTTTCAAGCAAAATCAGTTTAGGGTTTTTCTTTTAGATGAGCTCGACATCAATTTAGAAGCATAAATCAATACCATGGGAGCTTAGACAAAGTGATGTAAAGGAATTAAGGTAATTCCTCTTTTATCTTTGTGTTGAAAAATAGTTTTCAATTTGTTCTAATTATGTTATATATATGATGTAGCTTATATTTATGCTTGCTTGATGTGTTTAGCTTGTGATAGACCCAATTGATTGGTTTTATATAGCATGTGTAAATAAATTGAGCTAATTAATGTAATTGACCCAATTAGGGTATTAGATACTCATATTGCTATTCTAGAGTTATATTAGCCACTCATAAGTGACCTATAATTGTTTTAGAGTACTTTATAGTGGGGCTCATTGAATTGATCAAATTGGATTTGGTTATGGATATGAATTGAATTAATTGGAGATTAATTTGGTATTAATTCAATTTGGCTTAATTTTTGTGAATTGAGTTGCCTATGGATGTAATTGGATGTATAATAATGCGTAGGATAATTTCTAGAATTTTTCGGAATTGTTTCGGAAGTGTTTTGGGAATTATCCGTAAAATCGCATTAAGGGAAATTATAATTTGGTGAAATTAATGATACTTATGAATGTCATAAGAGATTTTGGGCAAAATACGGATTTATAATTGGTATATGATATCATTATTCATCGGGACTGTTAAAAGTTTTAATAGTCGATTGTTGCCTGATAGCCCGCGCTTCCGCCAGAATACCCCACCAACATAGTATCAAGAGCAGGTCTGATGCTTCATCCATTACATTATTCGTGCTTGATGTATGATATATAATCCAATTTTATGTTTGCACACTGCTTGGAATCTATATATGTTTCTTTACTTTTTCGTTCTACGCTAACGGAAATATAACGGAAATTTAATGGTTAAATTGAGTTATGTTTTCTATAGGTAAATTGAAATGTTTTAAAATGATTTAGATTAAAATTCTGCATTTGATGTAGATTATAACTTCCAGAGGAAAATCCCCATTTTTAAATATGGCTGGTAAAGTTACGTATATTGGATACATGTTTCTTTTGGTCCGTCTTGTCAGTACGATATATGAGTATTTTTCTATAAGTGCTTCGAGATCGTGCCAAGCTTGAGGGTGTATTTATAGGATTATTATCCATACCCGGTTGTATATTGATACTGGACAAATTCATGTGAAGTGAAATCTTGAACGTGGCCAAAGCTGTCAGACTACATCGGTAGCTTGAGTTTGTCATTGACAAGTGTAGCCTTGATACGTCTCCCTGTGAACGTGTCAAAGCTGTCACAGCGAGAAACGGTCAGGACCAGAACCAGGAGTCACTGGTGAGTGATTGACAAGAGAGTTGTCTACCTAATGTTGGGGTTGGTGCTCAGAGCGCCAATCCGGACCGTATTCATGTCTGATTCATGAATACGAACATCCCCTTATTCCATAATATTACTTATTTATGGTTGCACCTCTTGTTCTTATATACAATTCGATCTGATCTGATTACGATTTAGATTGAACTAAATGTGGTTTAGTGATATGTATATATTAGACAAAGGCCCGAGATATTAATGCAGTAAACAGTTACAAAGTTAGTTTGTAATTGACATTGGAATGTCACTGCTAAATGTACTATTATCAACATAAGTTCCTAGGTCAGATTCTAACACGGTCTGTTGAGTCAAATCTAATCTTTGAGACCAGTACTGTCGTATATCGAGACTTGGTCTGATGTTTATCCCAAGACCATGATCTAGGGAGGACTCGTATATACTTGTCGGTGGTTTATAGTGGATAAACCCTGAACGGCTCACCGAAGATTCTTAATGGATGTGATCTTGAAACAACGTTCTGTAGAATACATCTGTAGGTGTTTTTAATCGTAATTGTTATCGATTTTTTTGTCTCCTAAGACCATATGATGGATCTTGAAAACACGTTCTTTTATGATATTTGAGATATTAAGACGAGTTTTTTCTAATTCATGGAGATACAGTCTTGCACCCATTAAGGTCATATTAGTTTTTTTGAGTCACTAATTATGACGTTAGACAGTCTACTTCATAAAGAGTACAAAAGATGCATGGGAGTGTCACGAACGATTCTACTATTAGTGGAATTAAATGCAACTTTTTGAAGTATTGACTTATGAAGGTTGCATATGACCTTTTAAAGTAGAATTTTAAATTTGTGTTGTGCTTGCGGTTGTCGCATAGTATTTTTTGGATTTGATCCATAAATGCTTTGGACCTTAGTCAGTTGTAGCATAAGCTGATTAGCATCAAAGTCATATTAATGTATAATTTAGATTCTACAAAATATGAATGATGCTTACTACTACGGAAATTATGGGTTGTTTTGAAAAACTCAATATGTCATAGCAGACTTTTTTTGTTTCCTACCTCTTAAGTATGGGTGAGCTTTTGAGGGCCATGTGCATACGATGCACATTGAGATTATTATATGATACCGTGGATTGGCACTAGATCAAGTGGGAGAAATTGTTGGGGTTGGTGCTCAGAGCGCCAATCCGGACCGTATTTATGTCTGATTCATGAATACGAACATCCCCTTATTCCATAATATTACTTATTTATGGTTGCACCTCTTGTTCTTATATACGTATTCGATCTGATTACGATTAGATTGAAACTAAATGTGGTTTAGTGATATGTATATTAGACAAAGGCCCGATAATATATAATGCAGTACACAGTTACAAAGTTAGTTTGTAATTGACATTGGGAAGTGTCACTGCTATATGTATATTATCAAACATAGTTCCTGGTCAAGATTTGCTAACACGGGTCGGTTAGTCAAATCCGTTGAGACCAGTACATGTCGTATATCGAGACTTGGTCCGATGGTTTATCCCAATGAACCATGAGTCTAGGGAGACTCGTATAGACGTGTAGGTGTTTATAGTGGATAAACACTGAACGGCTCACCGAAGATTCTTAATGGATGGTACGCCAACGTCAATAAGAATCTTCTCGGGTTGAGTAGCATAGTGGTCCTTCGACTTGAGACACCACTGTGGATGTATGAGACATCCTCCACACTTAGATGGCAGTCACGTCACCGATCTATTTAGATCAGACCTCCGCCTGTTCGTGGGTGTGGATCGATCCTCAGGATATCCTGTGTGTGTCAAGATAGGATCCGTCAGTTCTGTGTACAGAGCATAGGTAGTCCATATATATTTTAGCAGTCTGTTAAATCTGTGGCCACAGTATACATCGGAAGTAAGTTCCGAGTGTTATTTAGAGATTGCTAATAGATACGTCGACGAGATAATACCTATAGAGATTTGACGTTTACATCTATATCTCTGGGATTATCTGGATACCTGTGACGGAGGGATTATACGTATGCAATGACCTCGACCTGTATGATTCAGCTAGTTTATTCCGTGATCGTCATAATCTACGGGTGGATAGATTATGGACATGAAATTGGATTTCGTGACGGATATACCTGAATCTAGAGAGTCTCAATAATGAAACATACTCGTAGAGCACTAGAGCAACATTTATGAATAATGATGATTATTTATAAATCGTTTAATCGTTAAACGAAAAATACATGCGAACGGGCCGAACCGTCATTTCCTAATTAATGTGTATTTGTATTTAATATATGATATTATTAAATACACATTAATAAATAGTCAAATAAAGGTATTTGACATATATCATCAATATATGTATTTGAGATATTTAAAGTAAATATAATACATATATTTGATATATTTGTATTTAATTAATTATTTAATTATTTAATTGTTAAATGATTAATATAATTAAAATATAAATATATCACCAAATGATAAAGTTAGGAAATGATTATAAGTGTAAATGTTTGACTTATACTTAAAGGAAAAGGTTGTCAAATTGATTTTGACTTCTTAAGATATATGTTTTAAATTGTTTAAAAATTGAAAATATTTTTTCCTTTTTTTTTCTCAATTCGGCCAACACCCTTAATTAAATATAAGGTTATATTTTTGAGTTGCATTTGTTGACTTAATTTATCTTTAAATTGTTTTGATGATTAAAGTCAAGTTGATAAAGTAAATTTAATGAAACAAAATAATATTCTTGATATTATTTTTCACAAAATTTCGGCCAAGGCTTTGTTGTTGAAGTATATATTGTTTCATTTATTTTAGGGTTTAATTAACCTTTTCACTTTAAAAACTCCATTAAAACAAGGCAAAGAAGGTAGAGAGAAAAGAAAAAAGAAAAACAAGGAAAGCTTGGAATTTAGTAAGTATTTCCAACCTTCCATTAGAGAAGTAATTTGTTCCTCTTGTTGTGGCAACATCTTGTGATGTTCTTGAGTTTTTCTATCTTTATTCTTTGTGTTTTGATGATGGAAGTTTTGATGAAGTGTATGCATGTATGATGAAGGAAGTTTATTACTAGTGTAGTTATAAGCATTCTTTTAAGGTTTTGGAACCCTTGTTGCCATTCTAGAGTTGTTGACCCACTCTTAAATGACCTAGATTTGATCTTGATAGTTGTTTCATTGTGTTGAGACTTGATTGGATGGAAGAAAACATGATTGAAGTATTGATTTAACCAATTTGGTCTAATTTGTCCAATTTGAAGAAATTGAAAAATTAGGGTTCATGACCAATTCCAAATTTGGGGTTTTCATATATGTTGTGTATTTGGATGTGTATATGATGCATATAAAGTTTCATGTTGATTGGATTACATCTTGATGTTTTTGAAGCATGAAATGACAAAGTGCACAAATGCCACCTTTGGGAGGCATTCGGCCAAATGGATAAAATTTGGGGATTTGGTTGCTTTTGGTGTTTTTGATGTTTTGAACATGCTAAGTTCATCTTAGAAATGATTTAGAATCATTCAAAATTGATTAGATCAATTTCGGACTAAAATGGACAAAATACCAATGTAAGGGCATTTCGGTAAATTCACTTGAATATGATTCATTTGAATTTATTTCATAATTTGATTATTGGATATTAAATAAATATGTTTATTTAATTAATCCGAGAAAAAGTTTTGAAATCGGAAGATACGATCTTCCGCCGCTTCCGCTGCGTTACCGGATTTCCCCCTAAAACCCCTACAAAATGGTATCAGAGCGAGTCTGATTCTAGGCCTCCATAAATGATTAGCTTGTTTTATTCAATGTTTAATCATGTTTTCTTGACTTTATACATGCATGTTATAATCTAATTTGATTAGATTTAGGGTGTATGACACTTAATGGAATATCCCCGCTTAATAAGGTTTTAAAGTAACTAGTATTTGGAATACTTGTTTCTTGGTCCGTCTTGTCAATACGGTTTATAAATATCTTTTCGTACTACATCCGAGACCGTGCCTCTGCTGTGAGGGTGTAGCTGATAGAAATTTATTTATGCCGAATGTATATTAGATACTAGATAAATTCAAGCGAAAGCGGAATCCTGAACGTGCCCTAGCTGTCAGGGTTACGCAAGTAACTTGAGTTTATCATTGACAAGTTTAACCTTGGTACGTCTCCTTGTGGGCCTGCCTTCGCAGCGACAACGAGAAACGGCCAGGACCGGAACCTGGAGTCACTAGTGAGTGATTGACAATTAGTTGTCTACCTGTGAATATACGTAGGCGAGACCGTGCCTCTGCTGTGAGTCGAAATATATTCATGGGGTCCTCTTCCCATTATGGAATTCGATTTAATTATTGAATTCTCGTCTTTCCGTTGGGGATTACGGCATTACGTAAAAATAGTGGGAGGCACTGCTAAGTTTAAAATATTCCATAACTTAGGCAGTGTATGTTATTATGGAAATTGCCGCTTGTTTGTTTCCTTCTATTGTTTATATAGAATTAAACTTTTATTTACTGCACACATATTTTGATATGTTATCTGACTAGACTCTTGGTTGCAGTTATTCTAGAATAGGTTCTAGATACTACTAGACTAGGATATTATTAGATTAGTCTAAACCATCGGGAACTGTTGTTCCGATTTTCTTCAAAAATAAAGATGGTTAATGACTTAGTTTCTAAGTCGATAGATAATCTAGATAGATATCCCCTTTAGGATATAATACTTTAGAGACAATAGTTTCTTATGCAGTAAGAATTGACTTGAATTAGTTCATGTCTCGAGATTCTTGACTGGCATTTAGAAAGCCCTATTAGGTATTTGTTTATCTAGTAATGACGTTTCTAAGCTTTAATTACCTTTAGAGGTAATGTGTCTGACACAATTTGCTAATCAGTTATTTACAATTGTTGTGAATAGTTGAATGCAAATAGTAAAGCTAAAGAAAGGAGATGCGTATATTTGTGTATAGAAAATATCGATTTTCACAATACTACAACTATAGGTATTGGATACCAAGATCTCCCGTCTAGTTATTTGAAATATTGGTTAACGATTGTTTTGATATTTGATATCGGAACTTGCGACTATTGGATAGTCACTTGTTCTTTATAACAATTGTTACATATTTTATAATAACTAGTAGTGTCATTGACGTAGAGATAAACATTAAGAAAAATTATTCGGTAAAGTAAATAATTTAGAACGGTGCTTTATGAGTTTAATCACTTAAGCATTGGATGCTTATTCCGTATGGTAAATGATGGTTTGATACTAGATCACACCACACATCCTTATCCATTTAATGAATATTGTATTCAGGAAAGTGATTAAGATCTCGTTTAACCAATGATTGTCATTGGACCACCAAATTTATTTAACTGATACATTGGATGTATGTAGTTTTTATAAATAATAATTGCTTAAGGTAGTTTTCTTTCATTTCGTAACTTAGTGATGAATTGTCATAACTTAGTTACGTGTTTCTGAAGGAACACATATTGAAAGTCTTGAAAGTATCAAGTACTTTCAATCCGTTCTGATGAAACGTAGATTGAACATTTTTGACTTGTTCAAATATATTCAATCTAAAGGTTTTGAGAATTCTATCCTCAAAATTCATAACATGTCTTTGAACTGTTCAAAGATCTTTGATACGATCAAACATTTGAATTTAAAGCAATTAGTTCTAAGGTTATATAGTGAATATGATTCATATTCAATATTATTCTTCTTCCACGATTCCATCTTGATGGAATTGAGTAGTGGGAGCAATCGAATCTTATATGATTTGATTCGTTTGATATTGAATGTTACCGAATTAGTTTCAATACTCTTGGGGTTATACTCCAGTAACACTAATTCATCTCTTTAATTAATGTTTCCATTATTTTCTACAGTGCATATATGATATGTATAGGTAGAAAATTTGAATCTTGAAAAGTTTGAGATTTCAATCTTTCTTTTATAAATAGTTATATAATGAAATTACTTACACCTCGGAGGTATAAGTAAAAGTTTATCGTTTATTCTGTTTAATAGAATATTGTATTCTATTTAATAGAATATCTTTCCTACGATTCTAAGTAATAAAATCGTTTTATTACTTGGTGTGTAACATCAGATGTTAACTATTGTAGAAAAGACTTGACTTATTGAAGTCAAATGTGAGAATGATAAATTATAAATGGAACTACGTAATTAATAAGATGAAACAACCCTTATACATCTTCCGTACAAGTCCAATAGGATAACAGAATCATTCACGAGTATTTGATACTTAATGGTTCCGTTGTTTTCTTACTGAAGAAAAATTATCCTATAACTTTAATGGAAGCGATATTTGATATCGATTCTGGAAGTTCACCATTGAACCATAGATCTAAGATTGTTCATAGCTTACTACGATCAAGTTTTGAACTTGATTAAGCTTTCATTATGAATTAGTTCATGATATGTGCTAATTGTTTGCGCAGCGAAAGCATTGTGAGCTTATTAAAGGTTTGACCTTTACAGTATGACAGTGAGAAAAGTTATACTCAGCAATCTATTGTAGATTCTGAGAAAACTTATCTCTAGTCACACTAATTGAACAATTAAAGATATATTGGTTAATGTTGATAATAAACTGTATATTTTAGCTAAAGAATGCAAAGTGGCGTTTTTGGATGACTTATTCAGATAAGAGATCAGTTGTGATTTCCTTATTTGAAGAGTTCATTCTGAAATGGCCCTAGAGTTTGTGTTCTGCTGAGATCGCAGTTTAGTGTGCTAGCTTATAGAGCCTATTGTAGACTCGGATAAGTCTTCCAGAAATATGTGTTCTCTATTTTTGATATCGTCAGATTGTCTGATCTTGTCAAAGTATATAGAATACATATGTGATAGAAGGGTTAGTGGGAGCGTACATATTACTTTCTAGTGTTATATATATCTTAACGACATTGTCATTATTATAGTAATAATGAGATGTTTGTGAGGTAAAAGATTTACCTAAGTCTTCTTTACTCCGTGAAAGCAGTGGGAGTAGTCTCTGTTATATTTGATATAAAGTTTTATATAAGATATAAAACTAAGAGACTTGTGAGATACTCCTATTAGTCGTACATTAGATATGATCTAAAAAGGACATAACAAGGCTATCTGTATGACAGTTAGTATAACTGTTCGACAGTTATTGTATGTCTTATACATAGTTTCATCTTTCGTAAAGGATGATTCCTTTTTCGAAAGAGATATTGATTAGAATGTCTAACAATATTATGTATCATTTGATGATGACATAGTGAATACTTTATTATGTGCGATTATCGATGTCGATTTAATCGTAATTGTTACGAGTTATTTTGACATCCTATAGACCATATGATGGATCTTGAAACACGTTCTTTGTGATCTTTGAGATATTAAGAACGAGTTTCTAATTCATGGAGAATATAGTCTGCAACCATTAGGGTCATATTAGTTTTGAGACTAATTATGACGTTAGACAGTCTACGTCATAAAGAGTCACAAAAGATGCAGTGGGAGTGTCACGAAGGATTCTACTATTTAGTGGAATCAAATGCAACTTTTGAAGTATTGACTTATGAAGTTGCATAGTGACCTTTTAAATTAGAAGTTTTTAATTGTGTTGTGCTTGCGGTTGTCTTCATAGTATTTTGGATTTGATCCCTAAATACTTGGACAACTTAGTAGCTGTAGCATAATACTGATAGCATCAGAGTCATATTAATGTATAATCTAGATTCTACAAAATATGAATGATGCTGACTATGGGAAACGATGGAGTTTGTTTGACAAACTCAATATGTCATAGCGGACTTGTTTTTGTTGCCTACCTCTTAAGTACTGGGTGAGCTTTTGAGGGCCATGTGCATACGATGCACATTGAGACGTGGTATATGATACCGTGGATTGGCACTAGAGCAAGTGGGAGAAATTGTTGGGGTTGGTGCTCAGAGCGCCAATCCGGACCGTATTTATGTCTGATTCATGAATACGAACATCCCCTTATTCCATAATATTACTTATTTATGGTTGCACCTTGTCTTGTTCTTATATACGTATTCGATCTGATTACGATTAGATTGAAACTAAATGTGGTTTAGTGATATGTATATATTAGACAAAGGCCCGATAATATATAATGCAGTACACAGTTACAAAGTTAGTTTGTAATTGACATTGGGAAGTGTCACTGCTATATGTATATTATCAAACATAGTTCCTTGGTCAAGATTTGCTAACACGGGTCGGTTAGTCAAATCCGTTGAGACCAGTACATGTCGTATATCGAGACTTGGTCCGATGGTTTATCCCCAATGAACCATGAGTCTAGGAGACTCGTATAGACGTGTAGGTGTTTATAGTGGATAAACACTGAACGGCTCACCGAAGATTCTTAATGGATGGTACGCCAACGTCAATAAGAATCTTCTCGGGTTGAGTAGCATAGTGGTCCTTCGACTTGAGACACCACTGTGGATGTATGAGACATCCTCCACACTTAGATGGCAGTCACGTCACCGATCTATTTAGATCAGACCTCCGCCTGTTGTTGGGTGTGGATCGATCCTCAGGATATCCTGTGTGTCAAGATAGGATCCGTCAGTTCTGTGTACAGAGCATAGGTAGTCCATATATATTTAGCAGTCTGTTAAATCTGTGGCCACAGTATACATCGGAAGTAAGTTCCGAGTGTTATTTAGAGATTGCTAATAGATACGTCGACGAGATAATACCTATAGAGATTTGACGTTTACATCTATATCTCTGGGATTATCCGGATACCTGTGACGGAGGGATTATACGTATGCAATGACCTCGACCTGTATGATTCAGCTAGTTTATCCGTGATCGTCATAATCTACGGGTGGATAGATTATGGACATGAAATTGGATTTCGTGACGGATATACCTGAATCTAGAGTCTCAATAATGAAACATACTCGTAGAGCACTAGAGCAAATTTTTGATGAATGATGATGATTTTTAAATCGTTTAAAACGTTAACGAAAAATACATGCGAACGGGCCGAACCGTCATTTCCTAATTAATGTGTATTTGTATTTAATATATGATATTATTAAATACACATTAATAAATAGTCAAATAAAGGTATTTGACATATATCATCAATATATGTATTTGAGATATTTAAAGTAAATATAATACATATTTGATATATTTGTATTTAATTAATTATTTAATTATTTAATTGTTAAATGATTAATATATTAAAATATATATATCACCAAATGATAAAGTTAGGAATGATTATAAGTGTAAATGTTGACTTTATACTTAAAGGAAAAGGTTCAAATTGTTTTGACTTCTTAAGATATTTGTTTTAAATTGTTTAAAATTGAAAATATTAATTTCCTTTTTTTTTCTCAAATTCGGCCATACCCTTAATTAAATATAATGGTTATATTTTTTAGTTGCAATTGTTGACTTGCTTAAATATCATTTAAATTGTTGATGATTAAAGTCACAAGTTGAATAAGTACTTTTAATGAAACAAAATAATATCTAGATATTATTTCTTCAACAAATTTCGGCCAAGGGCTTAATGTTGTTGAAGTATATATTGTTTCATTTCATTTAGGTTTAATTAACCTTTCACTTTATCAAAACTCCATTAAACAAGGCAAAGAAGGTAGAGAGAAAAGAAAAGAAAACAAGGAAAAGCTTGGAATTTAGTAAGTTTTTCCACCTTCCTTAGAGAGTAATTTGTTCCTCTTGTTGTGGAACATCTTGTGATGTTCTTGAGTTTTTCTATTCTTTATTCTTTGTACTTTTTGATGATAAAAGTTTTGATGAAGGTGATGCATGTATGATTTGGAAGTTTATTACTAGTGTAGTTATAAGCATTCTTTTTAAGGTTTTGGAACCTTGTTGCCATTCTAGAGTTGTTGACCCACTCTTAGATGACCTAGATTTTTCTTAGTTGTTTCATTGTGTTGAGACTTTGATTGGATGGAAGAAACATGATTGAAGTATTGATTTAACCAATTTGGTCTAATTTGTCCAATTTGAAGAAATTGAAAAATTAGGGTTCATGACCAATTCCAAATTTGGGGTTTTCATATATGTTGTGTATTTGGATGTGTATATGATGCATATAAAGTTTCATGTTGATTGGATTACATCTTGATGTGTTTTGATGCATGAAATGACAAAGTGCACAAATTGCCACCTTTGGAGGCATTCGGCCAATGATTAAATTTTGGGGATTTGGTTGCTTTTGGTGTTTTGATGTTTTGAACATGCTAAGTTCATCTTAGAAATGATTTAGAATCATTCAAAATTGATTAGATCAATTTCGGACTAAAATGGACAAAATACCAATGTAAGGGCATTTCGGTAAATTCACTTGAATATGATTCATTTGAATTTTATTTCATAATTTGATTATTGGATAATTAAATAAATATGTTTATTTAATTAATCCGAGAAAAAGTTTTGAAATCGGAAGATACGATCTTCCGCCGCTTCCGCTGCGTTCCTTCCGCTGTTACCGGATATTCCCCTACAACCCTACACCTAATGAAATATTATACGTAGGCGAGATCGTGCCACGCTGTATTCGCATATACTCATAGGATCCTCCTACTCTCACTCTAGAATTTCGATTTAATTATGATTCTTCCCCGTTATCCCGTGGGGATTACGTATTACGTAAATAGTTAGAGACATGGCTTGTTTTAAAAATCCATCACTCAATCAGTTGTGTAATTTTATAGAAAAATTATGTTTTGTTTGTCCCAATCATTCATTTGTTTTATAGATTTAAGGTTTCTAATAATCCACTGCATAGTATATATTACTTGAATATCTAGTTTTCCTGACTTAACTTAATGATTGCGTATTCTAGATGGTTCTAAAACGACGGTAGACTTAGATATTTTTAGATTATTGAAACCTCGGACTATTGTTTCCGATTTTCTTGGAAATCAAGATATTTGGTGACTTATTTTCTAAGTCACGATTGTTGTTAATAATTAAACGAAAATTATAAAGCTTAAGAAGTAACATAATAAAATACTCGGAAATATAATAACTTAGACAGTGTTTTTATGAGCTTTTCACATAGCATTAGATGCTTGTTCCGTATGGTAAATGATGGTCTGATACCAGATCACACAACCATATATCCTTTTTCCATTTATGAATTTGTATTCAGGATGTGATTAAATCTCATTTAACTGATGATTGTCATTGGACCACAGATTTATTAAACTATACATTGGATGTATGTAGTTTAATGAATAGAAATTGCCTTAGATAGTTTTCCTATGCTCTGTAACTTGGTTGATGATTTGTCATGACTTAGTTACTTGTTTCTGATAGAGAACATGTTGAACGTCTTGATTGTTCAAGAACTGTCAATATGTTTATGTTGAAACGCAGATAGTATATTTTTAATGGTTCAAAGATATTCTATTTGAAGTGTTGAAAACTATAAATTCTTACGAGTCTTTGAATATTCGAAGATGTTTGATTTGATCAAATGCATGAATTTTGGAAATAAGTTCTATTGTTATTTAATGAATATGATTCTTACTCAGTATTAACTTTTCTGCAATTCCATTGTGATGGATTGGCCAGTGGGAGTTATCGAATCTTATATGATTTTATTCGATGATATTGAGTGTACCGAATTAGTTTTTCAATACTCTTGGGTTATGCTCCAGTAACATTAATTCTTCTATTTGATTTAGGTTCCATTTGTTTCTACATATACATATATGATATGTATAGTAGAAAATTTGAATATTGAAAAGTTTAAGATTCAAGACTTTCTTTGTATAATTGTTATATAATTGAAAGTACTTGTGCCTCGGAGGTACAAGTGAAAGGTTTATCATTTATTCTATTTAATGGAATATTGTATTCTATTTGATAGAATATCTTTTCTACGATCCCGAGTAATAAAATTATTTTGTTACTTGCTGGTTAACATTGGTTGTGGATAATTGTAGAAAAGATTTGACTTATTGAAGTCAAGTGTGAGAATGATAAACTGTAATGGAACTACATAATTAATAAGATGAAAAGACCCTAAGACATCTTCCTTATAAGTTCAATAGGATGTCAGAATCATTTACAAAGTATTTGATACTTAATGATTCTGTTATTTTCTTATCGAAGAAAATTATCCTATAACTTATAGTGGGAGCGATATTTGATATCGATTCCGGAACTTAGCATTGAACCATAGATATTAGTTGTTCATGGCTTACTATGATCAATTTTAGAACTTGATTAAGCTTTCGTTATGAATAGTTCATAATATGTGCAAATTGTTTGCGCAACAAAAGCAAAGTGAGCTTAATAAAGGTTTGACCTTTATAGTATGACAATGAGAAAGTTACAACTTAGTAGTCTATTGTAGATTCTGAGGAAACTTGTCTCAAGTCGCACTAATTGAACATTAAAGGTCTGTTGGTTAATGTTGATATTAAACCGTATGTTTTGGCTAAGGAATACAAAATGGCGTTCTTGAGTGATTTCTTCAAATGAGAGATATGTCGTGATTTCTTGGTTTGAAGGATTCATTCTAGAATGGCCCTAGAGTTTGTATTCTGCTAAGATCACAGTTTGATATACTAGCTTATGGAGCCTATTATAGACTCAGATAAGCATTCTGGAAATCCGTGTTCTCTGATTTTGATATCAGTCAGATTATCTGGTTTTATCGAAGTATAGAGAATATATTTTTGTCAGTAGGATCAGTGGGAGCGTACAAATTTCTTTCTAGTATAATATATCTTAAGTCTTCTTTTCTCCGTGGAACCAATGTGAGTTGTCTCTGTTATATTTGATATAAAGTTTCATATAAGATATAAAACTAAGAGACTTGTGAAATACTTCCATTAATCGCATATTAGATATGATCTAATAAAGGATGCAGTAAGGCTATCTGTATGACAATTAGTATAACTGTTAGACAGTTAACGTGTCTTTTATGTATATAATGTTCATCTTTCGTAAAAGATGATTCCTTGTCGAATGATAGATTGATTGGAATGTCTAGTCAATCTTATGCATCATATGCTGATGGCATGATGAATATTATATTATGTGTGATTAAGGATATCAATTTAATCGTAATTGTTACGAGTTATTTTGATATGATGCAGACCATATGATGAGTTTTGAAACATGTTCTTGTTATCTTTGAGATATTAAGAACGAGTTTCTCATACATGGAGAATTTAGTCTGCAACCATAAGCTGAGATTAGTTTTGATTCTAATTATGACATTAGATGGTCTATGTCATATAAAGTCAGAAACGATGCAATGAGAGTGTCACTGTTGATTCTACTGAACTAGTGGAATCAGTTGCGACTTTTGAGGTACTGACTTAAGAAGTTGCAAAGTGACCTCAATGATTAGAAGTGCTGATATTAGTTTTATGTTTATTGTTGTCTTATAGTATTTTGGATTTGATCCATATATACTAAGACAACTCAGCAGTCGGTTGTCTTATAGTATTGGATTTAATCTCTAAATATATTAGACAACTTGATTGCTATAGCACAATACTGATATATCATCTGGGTCATATTGATGTGGAATTTGGATTCTACAAAATATGAATGATGATGGCTAAGGAAAACGGTTGAGTTTGTTGGACAGACTCGATTTGTTAAAGCATGCTTACTGTTGTTGCCTACCTCTTGAATGCTGGTGAGTTTTTGAGGGCCATGAGTATGCGATACACATTAAGATGTGTATAGGATATTATGGATTGACACTAGAGCAAGTGGGAGAATTGTTAGGGTTGGTGCTCCGAGTGCCAATCCGGAACGTATTTATGTCCAATTCATAAATACGAGCAATTATATTTTCCATAATATTTCTAATTTTATGGTAGCACTTTTTTCTTTAAACGCTTATTCTATCTAATTGCGATTAGTAATATGATTACGATTAGATCAAAACTGAATCTGGTTCAGTGATACGTGTATATTAGACAAAGACCCTAGGATTTACAGTATAGTATGCAGTTACAACGTAGTTTGTAATTGACATTGGAAGCGCACTATTAGTTGTATATCCTTAAATAAAGTTCCTGGTCAAGATTTGCTAACACGGGTCGGTTAGTAAAATCCGTTGAGACCAGTACATGTCGTATATCGTGACTTGGTCCGATGGTTTATCCCAGTGAACCATGAGTCTGGGGAGACTCGTATAGACATATAGGTGTTTATTTGATAAGACACAAAACGACTCACTGAAGGTTTCCAATAGATGGTACACCAACGTCAATAGGAACCTTCTCGAGTTGAGCGAGCATAGTGGTCCTTCGACTTGAGATACCACTGTGGATATATGATTTATCCTCTACACTTTGATGGCAGTCACGTCAACGATCTAGTCATGATCATACCTCTGCCTGTTTGTTGGGTGTGGACTGATGCTCATGATATCTTGTGTGTATCAAGATATGATCTATCAGTCCTGTGTACAGGGCATATGCATCCTCACGTGTTTACGATCTAGTAAATCCATGGCCGTGGTATAACTTCGGAAATAAGTTCCGAGTATTATTTAGAGATCGTGAATTGAAAGTCGACTATATTATACCGAACGGATTTGACGTTCTCATCTATATCACAGGTATAATATGGATAGCCCGTGACGAATGGATTATACGTATGCTGTGACCTCAACTTGCATAGTTTAGTGAGATTATATGTGGTCGTTATAATCCATGAGTGGGTGGATTATGGACACGAAATTAGATTTCGTGACGGATAAACCTAAACTTAGAGAGTCCCACAAAATGAAGTGTACTCGTAGAGCACTAGGGCAATTAATTAGGGATAATTTGATTATTCGTAATATTACACATGCCGAGGTAATTTTATATCTAATGTGTATTTGTATTCGATACATAATTTGATTAGATACACATTAGAATTTTGACAGATATATACCACTTTTATATTAATTAATTAAATATTGATTAATTAATTTAGTTTCTAAAAGATGGAATATTCTTGGAATATTCAATTTGGATAATTACTAATTTTTGACTAAATGTTAGTCATAAAATTGGGACATTTGTCAAAAATTAGAGAGTTGATGCCTCTCTGTAGGCACTGCATTTTTGCATATAAGTCCCGATGATGAGCCTCGTATGGAGGCACTACCCGATAAGTTACGGAAGTCGCGGGAAACGGACGTCGGAAGGGGAAATTCAAAAATCAATACCTTGTTGGACTTAATTTGTTTTCTTAGCCTCGGGTTAGCTCGTTGGATCTCTGTTTTAAAATTCATCATTGGCCCAAAACCCTCGCAACCCATATCAAGCCCACCAAATCCCCTCCAAAAATATCCAACACATTAAACACATGTTAAAATCTAAATAAATCACCTTCCCAAATTAAATAAATCAAAATAAATCACCTTCCCAAATTAAATAAAATCTAAATAATCACATTCCCAAATTAAATAAATCAAATCAAATCCCATAAATCCATTTCCTAAACTAAAACAAATCACTTTCCTAATTAAATAGATCTATTTCTTATAACTAACTAATTAAATATTCCCCATGATCACACAATCTCCATTTCCTACCCATACGAGGATAACCTCAACCCTCTCCTATAAAAAGGACCGTAAACCAAACCCTTCTCCCTCCTAGAGATCATTCACGACACAAAAAAAATAAAAAACACACAATCACCCTATCTCTCTCACCTCTCTCTCGGTTAACTCCCCAACTCGTCTCTCTCTCTCAAAGCCAACAAAAATAATAAACCCTAAAAAGGCTCACTCTCCATCTCGGCAACAATGCACAAACCCTAGGACTTCATGCGGCCACTGCCTTCTCTCTCGGCACAAGGCAGCTACTTTCTCTCTAGACACGGCAAAGCCTCTCGCCTATCTCCTTCCCACTCACCAACACAGACCCTAGATAAACACACACTGCCCACTAACAGAGACGGCAGCCACCACAAATAAACCACACACACATCCTGCAACCAAACACACACACAGCACCTCTCTCAACCTAAAGAAACTACACGCGAACCACACTTAGCCCTCTCCTTAAACACAAAACCAGCCCCACTAGTCCACTAGCACAAACCAACAAAAGACCTTCAGCAGCCATCCACATCTTCTAACTGACCTCTCTCGGCCCCTCATAAAACCAAGGCACACGGCCATAAATAAGAGCAGTCATTGTAACCCGAAGCAACACACACCACGTGAAGCTATCCAAGTAAACAGAATATAACCCTAACGCCCCTAGATCACAAATGACACAGCCCTAAGCCACGTAAAAACTAGCCCACAAACAGCCATAACTGACCGAGGAACGTGAACACACCCCTTCACCGAGAATTAGAATCAAACAGTCTAAAAATAACCCAAAACCAACCCCCTAAAAACCATCCCAAAACCGTGAGCTAATAACCTTAAAACACTCTCTTATTTCTCCAAGAATATATCCCAAAACAACAATAAAGTCGTTCCAAAACAGTGAAGAAATTGAGACAAAACAGCGAAACAGCGAGGGAAAATATCGAACCAGTGAACCAAAAAAGATTGCGGAGCATTAACCCTTCCGACGGCCACGTAACGCACTTCCAAGAAGCGACTTAAAAGGTAAGACCTGAGGGCACCCTTTGTTATATTTATTTTGTCGTTCTGGACACGGCATGTTTGGTTGGACGTAACATACGTCCAACCGGGCATGCGAAGTCCTACATTGAAAACGGCCAAATTCTTTGGTCACATATTTATTATTCAGTATTTATTTGTATTATTAGTCTTTTATTATTTTGCCTTCAATTTATGTTTATTATTGCTTTAGTTATCCTCCTTATTATTTTGCATGTCTGTCTCTTCGGTTATTTACGGTTATATGCATTATCATGTTTCACGTATGTCAACATTGGGTTAATAATTGCGTTTGTGTTAATGCTTGAGTGTTGCCTCTCATGGTATATCAGATGGAAACCCAGATATAAATTTCATAGCCGAATCCGAATTGACGGTAATGCGGTCTGTACTTGGGATACAATTCCACGTACCGCTTGAGGAAACGTTCACACATTTGTTCATGAAATTGTGTGATTACCGTTATGTTGACTTACTTTTATGCATGCAAACTTAGATATAGGTTATATGCGAACTTAGATGTAGGTTATCTTGCGTATATGTTGCGTAGACTTAGTTAGATTATTGCACAAATCCATTCATTACAAGTGGCATAAGTAAGGGATCATTTTGAACCCAACGGTTTGAGGTATTCCCTTGCGAGGGATGAGTGCGGCCTTAAATCATTTTCCCAGTTCACACTGGGTGGCGACTCCATTTTATTTCTCTGGTTTAGTCCCCCGCGGGCTACTCCGTACTCCCGACTAGGCCGCGAGCCTAGAACATCGTCGTCGATTTCTGTGTCCTACAGTCTGGAGACTCCACTGAGGATAGAGAATCGGCCCCGAAATAATGCCTTGTAATGTTTGTGATTTTTTTTTTAGTTAACCGTGTCTACAGTGGGTTGAAGAGGTTTAACTAAAGGCATTATTAGAGCTAGGTAATGGTTTGGTGTCTTCCTTCATTCACTATATTTCTATGGCTGAAAGGAAAAGCTGTGAAGGCATCTAGATAATCATTTACTCGAAGCTCACTATGATGGACTAATTTGGAGGACCTATTGCTTATTCCCGTCACCAATGTGATAAGGGCGTAAGAGGCTTGGGTATTTAAGAGAGTTCGCTCCACCCTCCCTCTGGGGAATCTTCAATAGGAAATCCATTTGACAGTCAGTCATGCATCATAACTCGTTGGCATGTACCTTAAGGTATAAAAAATGTGTGCTCACTTGGTCGCTCGAACCCTTGAGTGCGGAGTCCTAGTTATGGGCAACCCTTCGCCGACGAGAGCTTTTGTCTATACTCCTACAAACTCGCATGTGAACCATAGTTGTATGACTTATAGAAGCCACCTTTTTTGCTTGTGTTTGGGACCATCATCATTTGGATTCAGTTGGACTTATTGTCATGAGATGTGAGCTTGTTGGGCCATTTAAACTGGGACGAGTTTGTGTCTTATGACGATTGGGCCAAAAGTTTCTAAAATACCGATGGGCCACTTTGTGTTTGGGCCCCTATCATTTGAAGTTGTTTAGTCACATTATCGCAAAAGTGTAAACCTGTTGGGCCTTTTTCAACTAGGACAAGTTTGCACCTTGCAATAATGCGATTGAATGCTTTAAAATGATAATGGGTCAACTCGTATGAAAACCTTGATGTACTTAGAAGATCCAAACATGATCCAAATATGTTAGAAGCATGAGTCCGATATCTGTTTTGATAACCACATGCATATTATACCTCATACATCGCACGCATCTCATCCATCTCATGCACACACGCATCATGTTAACCCTGTGTCTTAAAAGCCATCATAGATATCCGTTGGGTTAGGGGTAAAAGAAGACTTGTCAAAAAGAGTTTAGCGAACATGGATATCGAGAAAGGGAAGCCGAGAAACAAAAAACTTTACGGCAATGATAGAAAGACCATTGGGGGGCCTTCAGCAAAAAAAAAAAAAGAAAAAAAAAGAAAAAAAGAAAAAAAAGAAAAAAATTGTTTGTTTTTAGTCCTTAATAGTTAGGCATAAGTCTGATGATGAAATTGATTGCTTTAGGGTGAAATCTTAGAAACGATAATCTCTTTATGTGCTTTTATCTGATGTTTTGAGTAGTTGATCTATGTTAGACTCGTAAGCACTTGATTATGGTTCTTAGCAGTGAAAACCTGAGTAGTTAGCAAAGTGACTAGTTGAAGAAATTGTAGGTCGGTGAATGACTGTTCGCCTAAATGTCTATCCTGATTTGCTTGTGTTACGATATGTGGTATGGTTGGAAACCAAAGAAAAGTCTCTAAAGAAGAAAATATAAACCACCTATAACTGATAAGCGTGAAGCTACCTATGGGCGAGTATTAGGACCACCTTGAGGAGAAATGCTACCTTAAAGGGTAGGTGTGTTAAAAAAAAGGTTCAAAATGAAAAGGAAAAAAGAGAAAGAAAACCATACCACATTGAGCACAGAAAAGCAACTGCAGGCATAATTGAGACATTTAGGTTGGTTTGACCCATCGATCCCACTTTTTGACAAAATCATTGAGTTGGCTTACCTGGGGATGAATCTGCAAAAGAACCTTTGCACACACACACTTTGAGTCTGGTTTAGATCATTTATTCAAAGATTTGGATTTGAGTTGCATTGAGTATTTTGAAGGTTCTCTGGTTTAATTACTGGGCATTCATTGGGGGCAACAATATATACAACTATTGGGACTACCTCGTCAAAGAGAGTAATGTGGCATGACAATACGGAACACCGCATCAAATGATCTACTTTGGCCGAGTGCAAGCAATGAAGAACAAAAAGCTAAACCAAGTCTGGGGGCAACCAGTCTACCACCCCGCGAATAAGGGATATATCGAGAACTTGAGCGATGAGACTAAAGAGAACTGAACAATCACCAGAAAAGAACCGGCAGAAGGAAATTGTAAGCCGAACCATGGGACGATCAAAGACTTTTGTAGGCGAGAAGCACCGAGGAGCACAAAGAAGACCTAACCCATCGGAATATGAAATACATCCATGCATACACGTCACACGCACGTATTTTTTGTTTTGTTTTTGTTCGCAGGTTTTGAAGAAAAGGAAAAAGCGGCAAAGACAAACAGTTTGGAAAATCAATCCCAGGGTCGAGGCCCACACTATCAGCAGTTTTGGGAATGAATCACAGGGTCCATGTCCACACTATCAGCATTTCCGGGAATGAATCTCAGGGTCGAGGCCCACATTGTCAGCAGTTTCGAGAATGAATCCCACGGTCGAGGCCCATATTTCGGGAATGAGTCCCAGGGTCGAGGCCCACATCTGTATCGGTTTTGGGGATGAGTCCCAGGGTCGAGGCCCACAGTAGTATCAATTTTGGGGATGAGTCCCAAGGCTGAGGCCCACATCAGTATCAGTTTTGGGGATGAGTCTCAGGGTCGAGGCCCACATCAGCATCAGTTTTGGGGATGAGTCCTAGGGTCGAGGCCCACATCAGCATCGGTTTTGGGGATGAGTCCCAGGGTCGAGGCCCACAACAGCATCGGTTTTGGGGATGAGTCCCAGGGTCGAGGCCCACAGCAGTATCGATTTTGGGGATGAGTCCCAAGGTCGAGGCCCACATCAGACACCGAAAATGGCACTCTGGAAATGGAGCACGGTTCAGAAATGGACCACTATCACATCAGCGACGCCTCGGAAATGGAGCACGGTTCAATTTCTGGGCAGTTTTCAGGCTTATTTATGCAGTAGAACTGGGCAGTGCAGTGAGGGGTTTTCTCGGTAGTTTTATGGACTGTATGGAGGTTGTTTTGTGGGGCTGCTTTGCGGGACTGTGTGGTCTGTTTGTTTGTGAAAGGGTTAGTCGGTGAGGGTGCAGTGTGCGTTAAGTTGGCTTGGCAGTGTTTAGTTGTGTCAATTAAGGTGGCTTGGCAGTGCGTGAATTGGCTATGAGGGAGTGGGCAGGTTCATGTTGTGGGGCAGTGGCTGAGGTTTAGGGTGAAACATGGCTGGTTGAGGGGGAGTATTGGGTTTATGGCAGACTGTGAGTGGCAATCAATTGCATGGGGGGTCTGGACGTGTTGATTATGTGGCTAGGGGGCTGGCGTGAGAAGCTTGAATGTGGCAGTAACGTGAGGGGCGTCTGGACGTGTCTAAGGTTTTTTTTTGTTTAGTTCTTGGGGGGCTTGCGCTGAATGGGGCTGTGTGGTGATGATGTTGTTGCCGAGTGGAAGGCTGGGTGTTATTACCGAATGGAGGCTGGTCTGTGTGGATGGCTTTGTGAGGGTTGTGTGTTTGAACGGTGAAGGGGCAGTCTGTAGATTTGTTGTTCTTGGCTGGATTAGAGAATCGTGAGGAGGGTTTTACGTGAAAGAGGGCAAATGTCTTGGTGTCGTGGTTGAAAGAGAGCTAGGGTGTGATGGTGGTTCCGAGAGAAGAAAGTCAGAAACTGAGAGAAGGTTAGGGTTTCTTCTTTGTGTTTGTGTGTTAGCCTTGTAAGCGAGAGAGAGGATGGATAAAATAGGGCTGATGAGTGTTGTCGTTGGTGGCTCTGTGATTGTTGAGTTAGTTTTGTTTGGTTGGGAGCCGAGAGAGCTAGATGATCGTCCAAGCTATGGTTGTGTGATGGTTTACTGGTTTGTTTGATCGTGGTAAGAGAGAGTAGTGATATCCGAGAGGTCAGAGAGGAGGCTTTGGTTTATATTTTTGGGTGAGATGGGCTTGATTTTGTATTTCAAGGGTTTTGGGCCAATGTTAAATAGTTTGCGGGGTTTTTTGGGCTAAAAGTGCTTTAAAACGGAGGTCCAACGAGTAAGCCTGGAGCTAAACAAGCGAATAAAATTTAACAAAATATCGATTCCCTTCCGACAACCGTTTCCCGCAACTTCCTCAACTAAAAAGGTAGTGCCTCCAAATGAGACTCATCATAGGGACTCACATGCAAAAATGCAGTGCCTAAAGTATTGGATACTCATATTGCTATTCTAGAGTAATATTAGCCACCCATAAGTGACGTATAATTGTTTTAGAGTAACTTTATGGTGGGACTCATTGAATTGATCAAATTGGATTTGGTTATGGATATGAATTGAATTAATTGGAGAATTAATTTGATTAATTTGTAATTAATTCAATTTGGCTTAATTTGTGAAATTGAGTTGCTATGGATGTAATTGGATGTATAATAATGCGTAGGATAATTTCTAGAATTTTTCGGAATTATTTCGGAAGTGTTTTGGGAATTATCCGTAAAATCGCATTAAGGGAAAATTATAATTTGGTGAAATTATGATACTTATGAATGTCATAAGAGATTTGGGCAACATACGGATTTATAATTAGTATATGATATCAATTATTCATCGGGACTGTTAAAAGTTTTAATAGTCGATTTTGCCCGATAGTCGCGCTTCCGCCAGAATAACCCCAACTGTTTCATCGTCCAAATATTGTATTTTTGAGGACGTTTTCGTCCTGTATTAATAAAAACACATTCTTATATTACTTAGCTTTGTCCTTATTGCAAAGACATTACGTTCTCGTGCTCCCATAATGAGGGCACATATTTTTTCAAGTATTTACCGTTTATCGCCCTAACATGCACTTTTCCATTCAAATTTTTTAAATGATAGGCCCTGTTTGGCAATACACTTTTTACCTCGAATGGGCATTCCCAATTAGGCGACTATTTGCCATATGCCGGATCTTTGGCACCAAGTGGCAATATAGTTTTCCACATTAATTCGCCTTTTCTGAACGATTTAGCCATGACTATCTGATTATATCTCTTGGCCATTTTTTTCTTTTGCGCTTCTAAACGATTTATGACATCGCATTTAATATCGTCCAATTCCAACAAATTTTGGATCGTTGCTTCGCTGTAGTCCTTCTTTGTCAATTCCTTTTGCAACATCACTCTAGTGGATTCAATATTAACTTCAACTAGTAATACGGCCTTTTGACCATATACTAATTAAAATAGCGTGACCGAGGTACTCGTTCGCGGTGACGTCCTATATGCCCATAGAGCCTGACTCAAACATTCGTCTCATTGCCTGGCATTGTCCGTTACCATTTTCTGAATCAACCCTTTAAGGGTTTTATTGGACGATTCTGCCTGACCATTTGACTGAGGGTAATATGGAGTAGTGTTTACTAGCCGGATCCCGTATTCGGCCAGGAAGCTTTTTACCTTCTCGCCATTTAACGAAGTACCATGATCCACCATTATTGTTTGTGGTATACCGAATCGGTGAATGATGTGCTCTTTTATGAACTTGATAATTTGCTCTTGAGAGATCTCCATTACCGAAATTGCTTCCACCCATTTGGTAAAGAAATTTGTGGCAACGATAATGAAGTTGTGTCTCCTGCTAGATGCAGGATAGATTTTTCCTATCAAATCTATCGCACATCCTATGAACGGCCATGGTTTAACGACAGAGACCATTTCAGTTGCTGGTGCCCTCTGAATGGGCCCATGCTTCTGACAAGCGACGCACCCCTTGGCATACGATATGCTTAACTCTCCCATTTTCGGCCAATAATATCTTTTCTGTATGATCAGCCACCTCATCTTTATTACAGCTTGGTGAGCCCCACAAACACCCTCGTGTATTTTGGCCATAATAGTTTTGGACTTTGTTGGCCCTACACATTTCAACAACAGAGCGTCTTAGCGTTTTTTATATAACACGTCTCCCGACACCACGTAGTTCAAGGCTTTGAGTTTTAGCCTTCGACATTTCCCATTTTCGGGCTGTCTTAAAAATTCTTTTACCTCTCTTCTCCAATCGTCCTCGTCTTGGACCTCAACGGCCATGACATCCGTCACCCCATTTCTTCTCATCAGGGCTGGCTTGACCTCTTCGCTTCCATATATACCATCTATGCTTATCTGTTTATATCCTGAGGCCGCTTGAGCCAAATTGTTGGCCATTTTTTTCTTCGTCCTTGGAACGTATTCTAGCTCCGCATAGTCAAATTGATCTAGCAACTCTTTGGATATATCTAATAGTGCCATGACTGATGGCTTTGGCATTTAAAGGCTCCCGTTACCTGTTGGATTACTAATTGCGAGTCTCCTCTAATGGACACATGTGTTACTCACATATTGAGGAGTATTTCCAACCCAAATATCAAGGCCTCGTATTCGGCCTGGTTGTTGGTGCAATATTCGTCCAACCTGACCACGAAACGGAATGATTCTCCCAATGGACTGACCAAGACTATTCCTATTCCTGCTCATTTCGTCGTGCTAGATCCATCAAAATACATCGTCCATGGTTTCAAACTGCATTCATCTAGTTCCATTTCCATTTCTCTAATGGTACTCAAACACAGGTGATCAGCTAAGAAATCAGCCAATGCTTGATTTTTAACAGTCTTTTGAGGTTCATGTCGTATATCGAATTCTGATAATGATAATGACCAGAAACCAACTCTTTGATGCAAAATATGACGAGAAAACATGTACTTTATTATATTAACTTTAGTAATTAAGTACACTGTAGTCGGCCTAAGGTAGGCTGGTTGTTTAGTACATGTAAAATATAAAGCCAAACATAATTTCTCCATTGGAGAATAATTACATTCATATTTCAGCAATTGTCTGCTTATGTAATAGATGGCTCTTTCGACGTCCATGTCATCGTCTTGCGCGATCATTCCAGCTATTCGGATGATATGTATAACTTCATTGGCCGTCCTAGCACAGAGGGTACCATCACCGGCGGCTGTGATAAATATTTCTTCAGGCTCTCGAAAGCCTTTTGATGTTCTTCGGTCCAGACGAACTCGTCATTATCCTTCAACCTCAACAGAGACGAGAACACTTCAGTTTTTCCTGCACAGTTAGAGATAAATCTTCTTAAGAACTTAATTTGCCCTAAAAATCTTTGTAACTCTTTCTTATTTCGGGGTGGTTTGGCTTCAGTGATTGCCCGAGATTTATTGGTATCAATCTCAATTCCCCGTTGGTGTACTAGAAAACCCAGGAAATTTCCTACACTCACCCCAAAAGCACATTTGGCAGGGTTTAACTTCAATTTAAATTTCCTTATTCGCTCAAAACACATCGCTAAGTGGCTAAAATGTTCGTCCATGGTCACAGACTTAGTCACTATATCGTCTACATAGACTTCTACGAATTTACTGATCATGTCATGGAAAATTAGATTCATGGCTCGCTGGTAAGTATCCCCAGCGTTTTTTAGACCGAACGGCATCACCACCCACTCATAGCATCCTAAAGAACCTGGGCACCTAAAGGTCGTTTTATGTATATCACTTTCGGCGATATAGATCTGATTATATCCTGCGTACCCGTCCATGAAAGAGTACACCTGATACCCCACCGTGGAGTCTACTAAAGAATCTACCATCGGCATGAGGTATTGATCTTTTGGCGTGGCCAAGTTTAAATTCCTAAAGTCTATGCATATTCTTAGCTTTCCATTCTTTTTCATGACATGGACTATATTTGACAACCATTCTACATATCTGGTCGTCCTAATGAACTTCGCCTCCAAAAGGCGTTCGACTTCTTTCTTAATGTCAGGCATCACATTGGGTGCAAACCTCCGGGGAGGTTGTTTATACGGCTTATGGTTTGAGATAATTGGCAACTTATGTTCTACTAACGTTCTATCTAAACCATGCATTTCATTATAGTCCCAAGCAAAACAATCTTTATATTTTTGTAATAAATGGATCAATTTTTCGCGTACTGGGCCTCTAGTTCCTTGCTGATGTAGGTGATACGTCTCTCGTCCTCACTTCTCAGGTTTACCTCGTCCAATACATCATGTACCCTTGTGATGCTCGCCTTATGTCGCCCGTTCATAGCGTATTCTTCCTCTTCCATTTGTTGTTCGTTCTTATGACTCATTTGCATCAAACAATCTACCAAACATGCCTCTCTTATTCTGTCTTCTGTCTGGTGCGTTAACAATTTATCTCTTAAGGCCGAAATCGCGGCCTGAGCCTCGGCTTCATTTTCTCGCTCCGTCACATAGGCCATTAAGTTGGCCTTGGTAGCCGCGAGTGCGGCGTGTTCTTTACTCTGCTTGTTCTTCTTCATTTGAACTGCTGTGCGTCAATTCTCCAAATACCACTGTGGTTGGTCTTGTTTGCGCGAACAAATCATTTAGCAGACCTACAGGGTATGGCTCGTCATTTTGAGCCACAATGGCCGAATTTTCCCCTTCATTTAGAACTCTGGTCGGCCCGTAATTTCCTTCGTACATGAAGTATTCGGTCGAATTTGTCTCTGCAGCGAAAGACTTGTTGTCAGCATGTACTATTTCCACTTCGTCTCTCTGGTTTCAGAAAACTAGGCATTGATGAAGAGATGGAGGAATGCATCGGCTACCGTGTATCCAATCTTGTCCTAAAAGCATGTTATATATGGTTGGTCCATCTATAACGAAGAACACTACGGTCTTCGTAGTACTCCCCACTAGCACCACTTCTGTGCGGATGAGGTCGTCTTCTGACTTTGCTAAACGTCTCAGCATCCTAACCGGGATTGCATTGATGGCTGCTCCATTGCCAATCAACACTTTTGTGATGGGTATCCCGTTGGCCCTTACTTTTACATACAATGGCCGCAGGTGCTTCGTCATTTGTGATGGTGGTTTTGGGAATATAACCTTCCCTGATAGGCCTACCTCCATTGCTTGTTCATTGTCGCCGTTGGCCCGAGGTCTTTTTCCCTCCATGTCCCACCCAGAAGGTGGTAATGTAACCGGCGCATCGTGAGAGACATTGTTGACGACCAGTCTTCGCTTTTCCACCCTGGTAACGATCCATCTTATTTTGGGCGTCCCATATAGGACGAGGTATGGGGATCGTCTCAAGTCTTCTCCTAGCGTTCCGACTGCAGGGTTTCCGGCCTCATACAATTCTTTGAGAAGCCGATTCTGTGATATTCCCCTTCTTCGTGCTTCAGTTATGATGTCTATTTCTTCTTCCATGTCAGTCATTTCCTCTTCCGAAGCCTCTCTATCGATTATCGAGAGTGCTGCAAATTTTGTTTCATCACCATCATAAACATCTTCGTTATTTTCAGATCTTTCACTGTTGTCCCCCTTGAAACTTTCGGATAACAAGTAATGATTAGCCACAACCGGTGGCATACTGCCGAATTGAATAACAATAGAGGGTTCTTCATCGTCTGTCTCGTCCCGTTTTCGTCTATCAAACTTGGTGCGCTCCTCGTAATTCGCTGTTGTCCCTTCTCTGTCGTCACTCTCTTTACTACTTACATCTGGTTCCTTCCCTATATAAGCACTACGGCCTGTGGGGACCTTCATTTCACCTTTTTGGCGCATCATACGGCCATAATTCCTCTGGTGCCGCCTCAGTTGTGTCCTTGTCATTTCGTCCACATGAGGGTAATTCCTTCCTGGACGTTGCCCCGAATGTGGCCTATGGTACGAATGTCATACGTTGGGCCGATGAATTTTCGGCCTAAACGTCTTTACATTTTGGACGAAATTTGAATTCTCACCGTAGAATCTTGGTGCGAAGGTCCTCGGTTGCCATGCTACTGGCTCTTTCTTTACAGGCCTTTCACATGTATCTTCCAACTCCATCATCAATTCTATACTGTTTTTGCACCGTGCACAGAGATTTTACCGATCCTTCCGTTCTTGGGGTGTTTTAATCCTTTCCAGAGCGCTTGGACGATGACAGTCATGTTCTCCATCTAGGTCCAACTTGAACTTTGGCAAGTTCATTTTGGTAAGGTCTGAATTGATCATGTTTAATTCAACTGGCTTTGGGAAATGGTTGTCGTCCACCGCCATCTTTTTTTCGAACGTTATTCGTCCAGATTCTACGGCATCCTGCAAAATATTCCGAAAAACAAGATAATTATTAGTTGAATAAGACCACGCATTATGCCACTTATAATATTTTTTACCACCGATTTGCTCGGCGCTTGGCAATGTTTGGCGGTCGCTCAAACTAATTTGCTTGTCTTTATATAATTGATCGAATATGGCATCGACTTTCGTGATATCGAACGAGAAATTCCTACTATTTTTATCGTTCTTTTTCTTTGTTTTGGGGTTCAGTCCACGCCTTACAAACGTACGGCTTCCCTTTAACCAATTCGGCCAAACATAAGTCGGCCATTCGATGTCCATTTCGCCTATTTCATAATCGACGCTCCTGTAATAAGTTCCTTTGTTGGAATTTTTCATTTGCTCTCCATCTCTTAATAATCGTTCATAACACACTACACTAGTAGTGAGTTGTGGGAGATCCCAAAATTCGCGATCTTGAAATTTCTTTTTTAGAGCGAAAATTAGACAGCTTTGGGCGATTCTCACAAATTCTTTTTTTGGCAAAGGCACGTAACATCGGCCTCGAGCCACTTTAAACCTTTGTAAGAACGTCTCGGCCCATTCTCCTGGTAACTGTCTCAAGTTTGCCAAATCGGCCAAGGCTACTTCAGATTCGGCCTTGTAGAATTACGCATGGAACAGCTGTTCCATTTGTTGCCAATTTTCCACCGAGTTGGGCGGCAGGCTAACATACCAGGAGAAAGCTACTCCTGACAGTGAGCCGTGGAATAACCTCAATTTATGGAAATCAGTTGTTTCTCCACACTGAAGGGTAAATCGTCATATGTGTTCTATGATAGAAACTTCCACAGACCCTGTAAACAGAGTAAAATATGGTACTTTGTAATTCCTAGGCCACAGATATGCCACATCAATCCAATCTGGATATGGCTTCCGATACCTCGGCCGAATTGGTCGTACCCCCAGACCGAATTGATTTTGAAGGATCTCGGTCATCTGTTCTCTCAACATGTCATTGCCATTGAATGACATTGCTATGGGTGGCGGTTGTGGTCCTCTCACAAGTGGGACATAGTCATGATTCTGCCCTTGATAAGCTTGGAGACCTTGGGGCAACACCACTTCATGTTGTGCCATATTTGGCCCTTGGTGTAAGTTTGGTCCTAGATGCGAGCCATTGCCCCCAGGACTTATTCCTCCCCTGGAAGTCGTAGGGACAGCGACCCCTTGCGGAGGAATATTGCTCGGACCAGCCTCTTGACTGCTTGGTGCATGAGGAGGTGTAGTTCACGGTAGGGTTGTCCCCCCGTTTACACATTTGGCCATTAACTCGTTTAATGAGCTTAAGTGTTTTGCCATATTTTCATAATGTGAGTTATTAGTCGAAGTAAACTTATCTATGATATGAGCATTTTGGAGCCTAACCTGCTCGACAACATCATGCGTGAATTCACCGAACAATGCGCGAACCGCGTTAGGGCTGAGCTCTCGCACAGGTTCATATCGACTAGCGTCTGCCAGACCCTCGAAATGGCCCACTACGGCTGGAACGTGGGGCTGGTTGGTTTGCTCCAGTCCTCCTTCCTCCGTACTTAAGCCAGTTTGAGTGTTTCTTTTCGGAGGCATTTCCACATTTTACACTAATTTCTCTCATTGTGATCGCCAAAAACTGTTTGCGCAATTTTCTGCTTGAAGAAACGTGTAAGGTTCAAACCTCATGAGACAAAGTCCCAGCAAGGGGTGTTTGATTAAATGAATAAGCCTCCAAGGGGCACAAGCACACAAATTTCAGTCCTACAAATTATGAAACTACGAAATAAAAAAATAATAAGATGTTCGTTTGAGTCTTCATTTTGATCGGGCTTTTTTCTTCGCATGAGTGAGCTTTTTATAGTGGAATTTGTTAACTGCTCGAATGATTTCAGTCTGCAACTCCCCTGCAACTGCCGAGTCATGCCTTCAACCGTTGAGTTGTGCGTCATAACTACCTAATCGTGGAGGGAACTGTCTAACTGCTGTAATCGTGGGATCAACTGCAGCATGTGTTCAGTCGTCCTGATTTCTTTATCGTCCTAATCGTTGTGTCGTCTGTTGATTGATCGTTCTTCCCTCGTCACCCTGCTTGCCTTTGTCCTTTACTTTTTCGCTCTAAGGCAATTTCGCTCTAGGGTGATTTTCCTCTGTCAACAGTTGGATAAAAGAATGATATTATATATAGGGATGAAGGCAGGTAAATGGACTATTTTCTATACTTATTAGTTGGACGAACTGGGTATGGGCATTGACATCCCCGTTCTAATAGAGGAACCATTCATGTATGAACGCGGGCCCGCATAAGAACCTAGTATATTAGAGTCGAATACGGGTGAAATTTTTGTGTCCGTTAATTGTACGGGTCGGATATGAATATTGATATCTCGTATCATATTCAACCCGTTTCCATTCTTATCAGTGCTGCATCATTGGAGCGAGAAATTTGAAGACAAAACACATTGAAATCAAAACACACGACAAAAAGTTACAGCCAAAAACATCACTCAATAATCCATTCCACTCCTATCAGCTTAAATAATTCATGATATCAAACATGTGACAAAAAGTTACAGGCAAAAACATCAATCAATATTCTATTCCACTCCCATCAGCTTGAATTTTTCATGCAAACTGCTCAAATCCTAATTCTGCTCCTACAAGCAACTATCTGTCTACTTGACAAAATTCCTTGAACAATTCTTCAAAACGTACACTTCTTTACCGCTTTCGCTCTGATCGCCACTTGTATACTGGCTTGGAGGTTGGGCAGACAATCTCTTCTTCACGGAGTTTGCGTTTCTGACCCTTTTTCTAATCATTAAAACAAGTATATGTTGTTCGCATCTACGTCTCTATCTAACAAATTAACCAGATTGGGAACTGAGAAAAGGAGTAAAAGATTGTTTTATACCTGTAATTCCTTCTGTAATGACATATCCATATACAATTTTTCCAACTCCTGCGCCCTCATTTTCCTCCCTTCTAGTTCTCTGTAGGAAGCAGCAGTCTTCCTGCAAATGGAAAATATACAACAATACATATTATTACTTCATAGAGTTGACTTAGAAATGGGGAAATGAAATTAAAAGCTGAATCTAGATTCAGGAAAATCACAAGAAGCCCAGAGCAAAATGGTTCCTCAGATAAAAACTTGATGAGAGATCGCATCTGATGGTTTACTTCTTGGGACCTTAATGCCATCAGGATGCATATAACATAAATCTGTAATTTGTGGATCTGTATGTATAATTATCCAAAAGAACCTCAACAAAAAATGGCAGGTCCATTTTTTTTCCTTTTCTCTCACTCCTAATGCAAGGCCGCAATGGTGGTTTAAACTTAAAAAGTAAGAACTTTTCATTTAATTGAAAGTAACTCAGGTTGAACAACATCAGACAAGAAATTCAGGTTGTGGAAAGTACTTATGTCCGATACAATGCATTAAATTAAACATACAACACATACCTCTTAATGTGATCAGGAATGTCCTCAAAAGCAGGCACTATATCTTTTCGCCCAGATTGAGACTTCATTTCTCTTGCCTCTTCCCTGCACGAAATATCATAAGAAAAGGGTGAAAGCAATCCAAATTTCCATCACAATTTCAAGTCAGAAATTGCGGAAGGTTCTGAAAGCATATTCTAGCAAATTCAGGCTGAAAAGGGAAAAAGAAAAAGGAATATACATATAATAAAGAGAGGACAAAGCACTGGAAGAATTGGAAGCTACTCCAGATTGAGAAGATATTAATGCATTGTAAATTATACTTATACATAACATAAAAGAGCCTAATTATACACGCTAATGTAGCTTCTTGAAATTTTATTCAACACTCAGTAAATAAATTGAAGGCATTGAAAAATTAAATTACAGTACTAATAACATTATAATTTAGCATTGCATCACATGACAAGGTACTCCAACTCAATATTTAAATTAAAAACAAAAAGAGGGGGGTGTCACCACAGAATAATAATAATAATTCAGAAGTTAGAAAGTAACAATCATTCAAGCACTCTCTTTGATTCAAGAATCTACAGATCTTCATATATAAGATTGCCAACACAAGTCCAAAATATTATTGCCTTAAGATAAAAAGGAAAGTTCAATAACAGACCTGTCTTCAGCATAGTAAACATGTCTGCTTGACGGATTTTTATCAAGAGAGTGCAACATGGTAGTTAGCTTTTCAATTTTCTGCACCAAAAATAGAATTCTTAAATAACTACATCAGTCCATGTAAATGATGTAATAGAAAAGGCAATCCATATATACCCGATAGACACAATACAAAATCGACCATTTACATTTTTTTCGCTTTGCAGTTTCTGAATGACATATCCTATATCTTGGGTCTTCATCAGCATGAGTTCTTCTTGAGTGTACTTGTTTGCCTCACTCCTAAAAGAATATGGCTGAGCAGTCAATCATGATTTGCAAATGAGAAGAAAAAAGTACTATTAAGCAAAGTAATGTGAAGGTAAACTTACTCTAGTCTATGCACTCCATCAACAGTTTTCGTTTTGATCATTTTGAAGTAAAATTCATCCGGGTTCCTAAATGCCGCCTTCTCTTTGAGTCTCTGTAAAGCAAACACACGGAACAAAACATAGCTATGCGTAAGCATAGAATGAGAATGCAGGAATTAAAACAATAATTGCAGCTGCAGAAACATCACCCGTAAAGTCTCCTCTTTCTTGTGATAAGCTTTTGCACGAACAACATAGTCCTTATGCTTTTCAAGAAGCCCAAATTTCTTCCTCGATTGCCTAACATGGATCAAAGATATTTCAGTTTCAAGTAACTTCCCAAAGGAAAGGAAAGTAACAAAATAATGGTCTCACTTACGGTTGAGCTCGCTCCTTATGAGCCTTTCTAGGAATAGCGTTCCTAAGAGACGACATTTTGAGATGACGCTGTCAAATTTAATTGACAAAACGACGTTCCGCTAAAGAACCTACAAAATTTCAGTAGCTTAGTCGCTGCAAAATTTAAACCAGCATAACAAAAGTATAAGCACAGTGTAAATAAGACCAGCAAAAATTTATTTCATTATAATAAATCAATCAGAAAGATACAATCACAGTACTTTAAACAATTAAAAGACCAAACAATCTAAAGTCTAGACATAAGGATCTTTAAGATTTAAAAAAAAAAAAAAAAAATTCCCAATCCTTTAGTGATGAATTTCGCTAATAATAATAATAATAATAATAATAAGAAGAAGAAGAAGAAGAAGAAGAAGAAGAAACTCACTATCGGTGGCGACGGTTTCAGCGGGATTTCGGCTTGAGGAATCGAAGCTTGATTCGGCTCTGTGTTTGTTTTTTGGGTTTAAAAGTCGAGAAACCAAGGGGCGAGGTTTTTGTGGGTTAATATCAGATCAGCCCCCATATAAAAATATCAACTGACACCCCAACCTTTTGACAATTGTCACTTCATACCAGTCGGTTAAGATTACCGATTTACCGTTGAACATAAAACAATAGAGGGGTAAATTAGTCTTTCGATCTCTGTTCTTGACCTTAAACATAAAAATTACTTGGAAGGCAAGGCTATTTAATTT